>VHZZ01010427.1:12701-26973 GCA_009801015.1 Silene noctiflora | reverse complement strand
ATATTAGCTTAAAATACTAAACAAAGTGTTAAAATGATTAGTAAAATATAGCTAAATTAGGGGATAAAAATGCATATAAAAAGTACTTATCACTTTCTCAAACTACGAATCACACATGTCGTTAAACATAGATAAAATGTAAAAAATAAAATAAAAAAATAAGATGTTTTAGTGAAAACAATATACAAAAATGACTGCAGGGGATACTGACAGTTGTAAATTTTCTCAACCAAAAACAAACATAAAGACAAAAAGTAGAATGTGTCTCAACATGGTAGAAATACAAGAGGAGACAAGAAGGTGATATGAAAGCGGCAAGTAGATTGACCATGAAAAGAAGGCGGTAATTGGTGACGAGCAATGTTCCAGCTTTATCGGTATTGACAAGGCGACCACCGCTGAACTACAAAATTATTATGATAACAAGAAAGTTAAGTTCCAGGAATGGCCAGTAACTTGAAGTAGTAACAAGAATTCTTTGGAGTGTGGAGTTTGGGAAACACAACTAGAAAAGGAGGAGAAAAACAAACCTCTAATTTACACCATCATAATACAAAACTCTAATTTTCAGAAAAAACAAACCTCTAATTACAAACACTAGTACAAAAATGGCTTTTGGCTAAAAAATTATTAGTTGTGTTTTCAACAAAACAGTGAACAATACTTAGAACAACAACAACAAAAGGCAATATGAAGACTTGGTGTAGTCTACAAGTCTTTGTTAAGACTTGGTGTAGTCTATAAGGCAATACCAGGAGAAAAACAGACCTCCTGGTCCTAGTAATGTTGTATGTATAATCTTTGTTAAGGGTGATTTTTGAATATGAAACTAAGGCTCTGCCTTTGCCACAGTCTACAAGACTACCGGGGTCGTAGCTAAGTTCTCCATATTAAGTTGGATCTTGGAAATCCAAGTGGTTGAGACTCGTGAATAGTGAAATGTGAGTGAAACAATGGATTAAGACTTGAGAGTACTTTTCTAATTTGAAACTAATATAAGAATATCAACTTTTTAATTATATCATATGTCTCGGAATTCTGTAAGGGCTTCGAACTGGAAGTTATAATTTATGCACCGTATATTTTTCCAACCCTTGGAAGTTTCGGGTTCTATTCAATATGAAGTCTTTTGTTATCGATTTTTCCAGTCCTGTCTTCATCAATCTCAAGTTAATTTGTGGTATCGCTTAAACTTATTCTTTTTTCTGTTGAAGAATTATAAGAATTTTTTTGTTAGTGGATACTGGCTAGGTTAGAATGTTTTTATATAAAATTTCAGTATTTCACTACCGGCTTTATAACCGGAATTTGTATACATCAGATAACTGAAAGCAGTGTATACTGCTTAATGTGAATTAAGGTTTAATTGAAGGTTTTACGCAATATTCAAGGAAAACTCTGCACCAAAGTCAATAGGAAGGTATTATAGGTTAATGTGTTCTCATTTAAGAAAGTTGTATACCCAAAAGAGCAACTCGTGCAAAAAGAGCAAAATTCAGCAACTACCCACTTATATTTATACCCAAATACAACTATGTAACTAAAAATTCAAGTACATATGCAATAATCTTATATAAAATAAACTAAAGAAAGAGTTTAAAATAAAATCTAAAAATTTTCAAACTTAAAAGATAAGTAAGAATTTAAATAAAATTAAATAACAATACAAAAATCGGATAAAATTGATCTAATTGGGAGCACAAAAAAATGTTGTATTATGTACCTAAGATGTAATTATGGAGCTTGTTGCCTCGTCGTTGTTGTCTTGTCGTTGTTGGCAGTGACGACGAACTTCAGGTGTGTTGAAGATTTTATTGAGATGAATACGAAGGTAAACTAGAAGAAACATCGAAAATATTAACCAAATCAGCGAAACAAAAAGAAAAACATAGATTTCTGTAAATTAAATGAATTTTTGCCGAATTCCGCCACGATAGAACGATTAAACATGATAAACCCTAAAATATAAACCCTAGGTTACTAGCACTGTAAATTAAATCAATTGAAGTGTAATTAAACTGTTAACTCGACATACCTTGATGCCGGGCGGTGACAATAATGGCGAGGTGGATCGGAGAACGTTGGATTCGAGCGTCGTGAAGGTTTTTCTTTGCTGAAGGAACAAATGATATAGGATAAGGTTTTGATTTTTTAAAGGGAATAGATTTAGGGTTTGACGGTGGCCTGAGTAACGGAATTTCACGGTTGTCGACGGCGGTTGGAGAATTGGAATTTCACGGTGATTAATGATATGATAGAGGGTTTTGCGCGCGGTCTCCGGGAAGTTCAAGATGATATATGGAAATGAAAATGGCGATGATTAGTTACTAGTGTGAATTCCAAAGGGTTTTAGGTAAGTTTATTTTTTTTGTGTAAATTAAAGTCGGTTGTCGTTAAAACCGTCGCAAAAACATATGGTGGCAGTTTTTTTACTAAAAAGCATTGTCAATTACTATTACGTTTACCGTCGTTATTAACGTCGGTTATTAATAGAACCGCCACAATTGACTTATGGTGGCGTTTCTCATATGAAACCGCCATAATTAGCTACTACTATTACGTCGGTTCTTAATTTAAACCGCCACAATAAACCTCCTACAACATGAAAAATTCGCTCCCGCCAATTTTTTGGACTTTTTGCGGCGTTTCTTTTAGAACCGCCACGAAAAAGGCGTCATGATAGGGTTTTTTTCTACTAGTGTCGGTACTCAAGGAAGAAGAAGAAGAGCAGCAACAGATAAGCAGCCTCTAGAAGAGGCGCGACATATGCTGCGACTGTTCCAGAAGGCACAACTTATCGATAGTCTTTCCTTGCTGATTCGTCACAATGTTTTAAGAAACTATGATTTTGAAAGCATGTTTAAGGCATAGAGTCTTACATGATGGTAAATACATAAAATAAGATATGAATGGGATTTTACACCCTCAGACTTACATGTTTATGAAGCGAAAAAAGACTACTTCGACTCGATGTAATGAAGATGACCTTGAAAAGGATTTAAGAAAACGATTGATTGATTAGGTTGATTGAGTACAGCGGTCAAATTGGTAGGTCTATGCAAAACATGACTGGTACCTAGAATGATCTAGGCTTACATGGTCGAGAATGCTCAAGCACGTAGGCGTCGTAGCAAATGCACGTAGTCTTACAATGCAAAGAAAGAAGAGAAGGGGCGGACACTTGCGTGAAGAATATGTGAAACGGAGGCCTCTATTTATACTAATTACGAGGTGAGAGTTTTGGAGTAATTAAAATACGGAAAGAAATCAGGAAAGATTTGGATACTACAGGAAACAAGGCCAGGAACAGGTGCAACAGGTTATGCGTGCTCTCTTGGAGCTGTTTCTCCTTCAGTATCAAAGATTTTACGCGTTTTCAGAGTTTGAAAATGATTTGTTTTCCTTATTCCGTCAAAACATGATATTTTCAAAATATTTAAATATTTAGATATTTTTTAGGACTTCTAGAAATATCCCGACTCAGATTTGAGACGGCTTTGACCCGGACTCCGAATGCATTCTAATTACTTTCAAAACGGCCGTATCGGTACTTAGATGATAAAAAAAGGGTTGACACAACTTTTTGGGCAATCATTTTTTAACGAATTAATGGAAGGTCATAATAATGCTTCGTATATTAAACATGCGGCCCAATCATCATCGGGTGTTTGGCGAAGGGTGCAGAAACGAGGTATCTATAGAACCCCCACTTTGACTGAGGCTTAGACAAGGCGAAAGTCAAAGTGTAGCACTCAGGTCAATCGAAGATTACAACCTGAAGACTATGGCGACGCGAGGCGGTTCAAGGGGATTTAACCGAGGACCTGTCGCCGGGAACATTTTAGAGTCTGTCGACTTTCGGGGAGGGTTGTTTAAAGTCAAGTAGACTATGCAAGGAAGCTTGCAAACCATAAGAACAAATAATACCTAAAACTTCGTGGGGAGTGGCAGGATGCGGATAGTAGGAAATGCTGGGGAAATGAGAAGAACGGTTTTTCTGAAACCGCTGGTGAGAGAAACTAGGCAAAAATAGGTCGGCGTTTGAATCTGTTTGCATTGGTTCGAAACAAAATCTAGAGGAACTTGAGATTTGAATCTTCTTGCATTAGTCGGAACCAAAATCGCAGCAGGATGTTGGTAGAATCGGCTCGGGAGATAATAGGAGGACGGATTTTATGAGAATCGTCTTAAAAGAATAAGCTTGCATTAGTTGTAAGCAAATTCTGTTGATCAAATAATACATGGGTTGTGTGCCTCAATGTACTCTATCGAGGAGGAAATGTGTACAATCCGTTGGGGAAAAGGTAATTATGTCGAGAAAATATACTCGTGGAAGATATCTTGCGAAAATACCTCGAAACGCGTAAAGAAACGTTTTAAAAAATAGGATCAAAGGGTAGGACCCACAAGTAACGAACTTGTAACGACCTGAAAGCAAAAACTGCTGGGGAAAGGGCGCAGCAAGAGCTGCGACCTCAGGAAAAGGCGCAGCAGGTGTTCCGTTTTCTCCCGAGCTCGTCCAAGTGTGATGAAAACCGGAATTAAGCGCGATACAGTGCCTTATTTCATTTCGATACTTCGTCTTTCAGTAACAAAAAAACAAACCAAATTGTTCATCAATCATCATCCTTTGATCGTTCAAAACTCGCCCTAGACCATGACTAATCCAGGTATGCATCCCGTTATTTGCTTTAATCACATTTGTAGCTTGATTTGAGTATTGAAATTAGGGTTTATGCACCCAATATGTCAAAAAATTGAGGCTTTTTCCTCAAATGCATTTGTTCCTTGAAATTGGAATTAGAACTGAGTAATAAACCTCGTTCGTATCACAACCATGTGTTCACTTTGAATTTTCGTCAAGTAATGATGAAATGGTAGCAAAATGTGACGGGCTTAGGCTAAAATCGTTTAAGTGGCTTGAAAATGACCTTAACTTAGTCGAAAATCGACGAAACTTGATCTTTTGGAATCCTTGGATTATGGGTAAACTTGCTATCATGTCGGAATTTCAGTTAAACTGCTCATCCTCCGGGACACTTTTTGTATTGGTTTAGGCTATTTATAACGAAATGCTGTCGAAATTTTGACTAGTTTTCGTCATTAGGCATGTTTAGGATACGTAGGAACGTAGTGTAACGTACTTGTCCATTTGTTTAGGAAACAAAATCAAAACGATTCAAAATTAGCTCGAAAACGGCCCAGAAATGGCCCGAAATGACTCGAAATGACTTAAAATGCTCACTTTTGCAGAGGATATTCCTTCGACGTCCGGACGTGACTTCATGGACGTTGACCTTGAGCCTTCCTCAGCCCTTGCGGTGCAAACGGGCATCCAGGAGGACGAGGCGGTGGAGGAGGAGCTGCTCAGGAGAGTGGGCTGACAAATGGGATGCTCAACATCTAATTTGGGCCGCGGAGAGCCACTTCTCTTATCGAACTGTAATGATTCTAGTAAGCTTTCAAATTTCCGATTTACTAACTTTTAATTCTCTTTTTCTTTCGAAATATTTGACTAATATACATGTTTGAATTGAATATGCCGGAGGCTGGCAACATAAGGTCGTTCTCGGTGTATACGACCATGATGGAGGCCTACGAGAGATTGAAGAAGGAGGAGAGAGGAATTCTTAATGGGGGTGCCTTTGGTGCTTTGGTACGAGCCTGGCGGGAGATCCGGGCAAGGAAGATTCGTGCCAACTCGTGTTTGATCCGGGCGTTCCTGGATAATTTCTGGGACACGACCTCGCCTTTCACATACCGTTTGGCGAGATCGGGGTCACTTTGGAGGACTTCGTCATGATCTCCTGTAACACCCCCATTTATCCAGAAGCCTTTAGCAAGACATTCCCAAATAAATAAGACTGTTACCATCTCGGTTTCCCGAGGTAGCGAATAAGAAAGATAAACAAACCAAAGTACTTTAATTAAATATAGCGTTAAATCCATTATTACAAAGCCAAAACCGAAATACTTTAAATAAATAAATAAATTACAATCGCAACGGAAGATAAACTGAATAAATAAACTAAGGTGATCTAGACTTCTAAGTTCTCCGTAGCCTCACGCCATCCAGCTCCTAGCTTAGTCAACTCACTACATGTCAATCAATCTGCTCCCTAATAGTTGGTTCATCACAGGTGTTCACGTATACACTGTCAACCACAAGGTTGAGTAGGATATAAATAAACAACAATAACAGTAATAGATGCACATAAAATAATGAGACAATGCAAATGATGCTCCTTCGCATCCGACACCACCACACATCTCCAATACTCCCCGTGATCACATCCCGAAACTCCCACCCCACCATTCTCTAGGCCGAGGTATAACTCAACCGTCGTTGAGAACCAGGACAACGCCTGAGGACACCAGGGTCAAGCCTGAAGACCAGCCCTGGGCCTAAAATCGGGATAAAACCTGAGGTAATCCAGAGACAAGCCTGCTAAAAGCAGCTCCAACCTGGACCTTTATCATCACCACCATCTCCAATACCGACCAAATCAATAACCAGCATAATATGAATGAATGCCAATAAACACAATATAATAACTCATGCCAGTAATCACAATATAACAATCTCATGCCAATATCAATAACCAACTGAATAACAGAACCACACTTGTATAAACATGCCAATCAAACACCATAAACATTAATATCATAGTTGAGTAGATATATATAGTTGAGTAGATATATCCTACCTGGATAACAATATAATACAATAGCAAGCCAATAAGAAATCAGAAATATGCCACTTCAAAACCGTCACCTAAACAAATAGTAAATTATCCAATTACTAATTATCATACTTCAGTTTCTTATAATTTATTATTCACAATATACATGTATTACTGATTATTATCTTTATTATTAAATAATTACAACTCATAAATATTAGTTATGTAAACTAATACGGAAATTACGTAAACTAATCATGTATACTAATATCCAAACCCGACTCATAAGACAAACACAACCCAATATATAAAACATACCCCAACACAATAATCAACCCAACCCAATCCAAGCAGACCGACCACAAAATCAACCCAGCACAACAGCCCATCATCCTCAACAACCCAAAATCCTAAGCCCAAAACAACTCCTCACCCTCAACCCATCACAACCACCCTCATAACATCAGCCTGCCACCGCCTTCATCATCACCCATCATGGCCCCACTAACCACCAACTTAACCCTCTCACTGCCGCCATCACAACTATCCCTCTATCTCACCGTCTCCCTCACCAACCACCACGAAAACCCGCGCCCTAGAACCCCAGACCAACACGACAACACACCTCCACAAACACGACGCCACCACCACCACCGCACTAGCTCCAACCTGAACCACCACCATCACCAGCCTCCAACCCCGATAAGCGCATCCATACCTTCCCTTTCCATTTACAACCATCATACACGACGCAATTTCCTTCTTTCTTTCCGCGATTTTCCGGTCACCGGTGCACCAACCACGGAGTCCGGTCACAACGACACCACCATAAGGTGTACCTGCCTCCCAGGAACACAACCCTACCATCCACTAGCCACAACACCCAACCAATACTAGCAGATACTTCTCGTCTTAAACCATAATATTAAATTCCCTTTAACCCAAAAACCACCGCCCTTTCAACGGTCAACGAAGGGTCTCAATCACCTAGGCTAGGTCACGGGCACCACCCACGGTCAAGGGTAGGTCCACGACACTCAACACGATATTATTTAATTAAAACAATTATAAGACGGTTTATAAACGATATAATTTAGGACAGCTTTAAGACGGCTCTAGAAAAACTTACTTTCAGCAACTACGACACTTTGAAAACAGAAATTCCTTTATGAAAGTTTCCTCTTCAATTACGAGTTTAAGGATAGGTTAAGTTGCTTTTATAGCGGTTTAATTGCAATTTTGGAAAATTAGTGAACTAGACCTTATAATAATATTTATGATTATTATCAAATATTACTATTATTAATATTAATTTTATTATGTAAATTAACTCATATTATTTAACTTATAAATAAAATACTATTTTAAGAAATAAGAATGAAAATAAAATAAATGGAATATAATTCATTTTTACGAAATAAGAAATAAAATAAAACCTTTGAAATCTAAGAAATCTAAGAAATGAATAATGAAATATGATTTATAAAATAATTATATTTCCAAAATAATTAAATGCTTTTATAAACAATTTATCCAAATTCCCCAAAATTCATTATAAAATATATGTTGACCTCATCCTAAAATACGGGTATTACATCTCCGGCTTGCCGTTCGGAGATGAGCCGATAGAGTGGCCCGAGACGGCCAAGAGGGATGACTCGGATGAGGCCAAGAGGCTGGTGGGCTGGTCTTTTCCTAGGTCGTGGCTAGGGTACCCGGCCTGGTTCCGAGTTCCTACGTCAAGGAATACTTTGACGGGAAGACTCTTCCTCGAGTACATATGACTGAGGGAGGGAGTTGGGTGACTCTTACACCATGTACGACCGAGCAGCAAGCTCGCTTGTGGCTTTGGTGGGTTCTTGTCTTCGATTTACTTCGGAGACAAGGGGGAGAAGCTGTCGAAGAAGCTTCTTCCCTTTCTTGCTGACGTGGGTGGCCTAGATCGTTTGGACTGGGTCACCCCTAGCTTTGCGGTCCTCACTCGTTACATGAGGGCCATGGTGCGTCTCGAGTTGTTGGAGAAAGGGATGTCGCCTACTACTGTTGGTCCAGGACTTGTTTTGGAGGTATCAACCTTCCTTTTGTCCTTTCTTTCGTCGTTTATAGGAAAAGAATGAAATGTAGATGTTTATCTCCCCTTTGCTTTTGCACATTTAGCAAGATTTCCTTGTATGAACAAGAACAAATATGCATGGTTGATGTACACGTAAATAAATGATTATTCACTTGCTTTGACGATTGTAAATAATAAATGAATAATTATTTAATAAATAAATGATTATTTATTCAAAATTTCTGGCGAAATGAAGGACCATCGTAGATAAGTAAAAGATTACTTAAAATGCACACTTTAACAAGTAAACAGGTGACTTGTCAAATGAAAGCTCATTAAAACCTTTTTTTTCTTCATTTCGGCCGGGATCTACTCTTACTTTCCCGGCTTTGCGCCTACGAGGGCGGCTGACGTGCCTAGGGAGTACCCCGCCGTGAGGGACTGGATCATCTGTAAATAGAAGAGTCAGTGTTCCTCTTAAGACACCTGCAAGAGGGGTGTCAACGCTTTGCTACTTGACAGCGTAAGTATTCCTTCTAGTTCTTCGTTTTGTTGCCCATTTAGTTATTGTTTCGATATTGGTTGTCTGACCCTTGAAACATGACTTCAGTGGGTACCGAGGCCTTGGAAGGACTACACTGGGGCACCAGCCTTTGTGACTGAGGTACTTAGGCCTAGGAGCTCGAGTAGACTCCTTCTTGTGACGCCCATGGGGCCTGTTTGGTACATGGGTGAGCGCTTGGCTAGGCAGTGTCTCCGTGACACTTTCACCATCCTCGTCGATCCACCACGGACGATGTTTAAGGAGCCTACTGAGGCGGAGAGGACTCGATCTTGCCGGAGCTGCTGGCGACACCCTACTTCCTCCCGAAGCTAGAGTACTCGGAGTTTTTTTTAGGAGGTTAGCGCACTGGCTGATCGTGATGAGTGTTCTACCTGCTTGTTTTGATTTGATTCTCTTTCGAAAGGGAAATTGTGCAACCATTTCTGTGTTTGACAGGATATCAACACAGCTGGCGCCGAGTCCCCAGCTTTTCCCGAGACCGTGGAGTACGTGGGGCCACCTGGCATGAAGATGTCCAGGGAGGTCCTTCCTTCCTTGAGGCAGTGACCGAGGCTGGCCTTGACGAGTGGCATCACGTCGTGAGGAGGGTGAACTTTTAACTTCTCCTTTTATGTTTTCATGTAACATGTAGGAACATGAAATGAGACTCGATTTGGTTTGAAAATGTAGGTGGCGCTGTCGAGGCATGTGGAGCTCTGGCGGATGATCAACCGACTACAAGCGACAGCTGTCAAGGCACTTGAGGATCGTATTGGAGGAGGGGTAAGAACCTACCCTTAATTTCTTAGAATTTTGAATTTATTTGGAAGCTTGCTTTGCATTTTGATAATTATTGTTTCTTTTGTTTTACAGCGGAAGGGTGAGCTGGAGCTCGAGTTGGAGTGGTCTCATAAGGAGGCAACCCACTTGGAGAGAGAGTTGGAGGTCTGTGACGCAAACGTCGCCATTTTGGAGGCGGTGGTTGCCGACCTTAGAAGGCGTCAGGCTGAGGAGTAGTGTTGTGTCTTAGTCTTTGTGCATATTGGACTTTGTTTTGTTCTCGGGCATGAGCTCGAGCCTTTGTATATATTTTGTACATTTGGCGTGTATATATATGGCATGCGTGCCATTGCTGTTGTTGGATGTAGATGTAACTTGTACCTGCAGGTTAGCCTAGAAACAGGTTTGGCATAGCGACCACTTATATCGTCATGCTGCCAAATCTTACGAAGAAAAAACAACTAAAAACATGTAATTACACAAGAAAAAACCATAAAATTACAAGATTAAATGGCTTCAAATATGAACTTCAGTCAAACCGAAAAAACAAAACAAAAAAGTAAAAACATTTCCAAAAGTGAGTGGATGGTGACGGTGACGTGATGCATGACTAAATGACGGGAGTGCTTCCTCCTAATAAAACGAAATGAAAATGAGTAAGTTTGAAAATGTTAAAGTTTGAAAAGACGGACATGGAATAACAAGTAATTTGTTAAAAAAAGTATCGATGGTGGAGGAGTGATTCCCCCTAAAAAAAATGAAAATGGATAAGTTTTTGAAAATGTTAGTTGGAAATGACTTGACAGGGAATGACATGTAAAATGTAACGATGGTGGAGGAGTGCTTCCCCCTCAAAGAAAATGAAATAAAATAGGTAAGTGTGCATCGGGAGCGACTTCCTCGAAATGCGAACCTGATTGGAAAAAGGACTTCGATAATGATAAGGAAAGTCAGTTTTCCGGAAAAAGGTGTTGAAAATCCTATAGGAATAGGAAATATTAACAAAAATCGGATTAGGAAATCCCTCCGCAGAAAATTGCGGGAAATAAGCTCGAGGAAGAGGCGCAGCAAGAGGTGCGACCCTTCCTGAAGGCGCGGCAGTTTTTACGCTCTTTTGGCTTTGTCTGTTCCTGAGTAGAATTAGGAAAGCCCGACTAGTATATATAGAGACCTCGGGTGAACTCTTATTCTCACAATTATCCCTTTTATTATTTTGTAGTATAATATACATACAAATTTTCACAAATATGGATGCCTTCGAATCCAGTCTCAAGCAATGGATAAATGAGTTTTCCAACGTGGAGATACTTGATATGTCCGCATTTAATATTGGTCAAATCATTAAAGTCAAGCAAGTGAAGGTGGTGAAGCCCTTTTTGGATACATGCTTGGAGTATTGAAACCCCGACCTTCAGGTTTTTGCATTTTCAGGAGGAGAAATATGTCATTTTCCCGTAGAATTTGCAGTTGTTGGTGGGTGGGATGTTGAAATCTAGCATATATTGCCTCCTAATTCCAAAGGATATAAAAATAAATTTAGGGACCTTTTAGGGTTAAGCAAAGCTGAAGTAGATTGCCTGTGACTCCGAAAGGCGTGAGAATGTTCGACCTAGTGGACCGCTTTATAAATAGGGAGGACCCTACAATCTCATATGTGGTGAGGTGCCGAGCATTTGTATTTTTCCTTATCCATTTCTATGTTTTGAAAGGCCATGTCGATGCCGAAATGAGGGGAGACCCTCGCTTCTTGGGAATTGTGGAGCAAATGGAGCTGCGCAGGAGCCCAGCATGGCTATCATTAGGAGAGACCATCCTTATTCTAGATAATAGAAAGGCTAATCACGAGATGCCGTACTTTGGAAGTCCCATAATACTTCAGGTGATTTTCTTTTTTTCTCATTTCACCTATTCTCTCTTCAGGTTTTTTTCGTCTCTTTTTTGTTCCTTTGGTAACATATCTTCTCATTTCATTTTGGTAGATCTGGCTTATGAAGAGACTTCGATTTATCGAGAACCCAGTTGACATGTTTGGTTATCGTTCAAGGTCCATTTCGATGAGGATGAGGCTATATATGGTGGACTTCACTCGATTTTGCAATTATTGGGAAAAAAAACTGAAGAATGAAGGCAGGCCTCTTATAAGATGGATCGTCGCATAGTGGCATCTTAAGGCATTGACAGAAGCATCTAGCCTCGACCCTACACGATCGATTCGCATTCCAGGCTTGGTTTTTATGGTCACTATCATCCCGTAAAGGTTGTTAAGGCAAGTAGGCCTAAGACAGAAGATCCCCAAGTTGGATACCGTTCCATATACAGCATTGGCACACACCACCGACTCTTGTCGCGAATGGGAACTTCGTTGGGCTTAGAGGAACATGTGGTATATACCTACTCCTATAGGATCATTATGCGTGCCTGATTCATATATGCAATGGACCAAAGCTAGCACTTCATAGTAGAGGGAGAAACTAAGGAAGCATGAGCCTGTTGACTACAAAATCCAAGAAGTAGCCAAGGAGAAACAAAAGTATTTGACCGAGGCAGAGGAGTAAGCTGGATTCCAAGTTGTTCATCCTAAGAAGAAACCAAAGAGAACTCCTCCTATTGAAAGAATGGTAGTGGATAGGAATGGAAACACTAGACCGCGAGAGAGACCATTAGTAATTAGGTATGAAATAGCGCAGGAGCGTCCACCTCGAGTCCGAGACAAGAAATATGATGGAATTGACAAAGGCAAGGGGGAGATGGAGGAATAGCCTTGTAGTAGTACTTATTATTTGTTGTAATAAAGAGGAGGGATTTTTAGAACCCTAGCTTAGCATTTGATAGGGGTCGTCAACACATAGAAAAGTTAAATCCCTAGACGTGGCACAAATGAATGTAGTACGTAGGAGTCAAATCCACAGAGAAACGGTAGTTGTTGGTTTATGCATTTATATATGTTTTGGTTTTAATGATTACAAGCTCGAAATTATTTTGAAAATGCATTTGGCTCTTAATCGTTTGCTTAGTCTTTATATATTAGGGTTATTTACGATTAAACAATTGTGATTGACATCAAAATAAGCAAGTCTTCATGTTCAAACGTCTAATCAAGATCAAAGATATTCAAGTTGCAATAATAATCAAGGATCATAAAGATGATGATCAAGGAGAAGCTTATATGGAAAAGACGAAGTTCATTCTGAAGATCTCAAGGAAGATTAGATAGAATAGACCGTCGTCTCGTAATGGAACTTAAGACAGAAACTTTAGTAAGTAAGGTTATAGCTTCACAGCTATAACATTGCTTACAGAAGGCCTTAAAGTTATATCTGTCATACTATAACTTTGAGCGGCAAGTATTAAAATTCACACGACTAAAATATTTTCTTACTTAATTTATTTTAGAAAATATCTTCTGTTTTTTTTTCTGAGTTTGGCGCCTTAAGTTATTTATACAAAAAAAAAAAAAAAAGAAAGACTTGAATCTTTATTTGGTATGATTTATTAGTTACCCATGAAAATTAGTAAAATTAACTAAACAACTTATGAGTTGTTTTATTATTACTAATTAGGGTGTCTAAGCCTTCATATCCAAAACCCTAAATAATCTATCTATTTTTGTTGCTAGGGTTTTACGAATCTCACCAATGACATATCCGTTTGGTTTCCGTGAGGATTTCAGTATATATAATATAGATATTATTCTTACAATAATTTCGTATTATCTTATACCCTTGTAATATTTGGTTAGATTTTATGATATGGTAGTTGTTATCATATCTAGGGTTTTTAAGGAAGAATATCAAAAGGAATATTTGGAAATTATATTTTATATCTTTAACTATTGTATATCTTCTATTAAAGATTATCTAAATAATAATAATGGAATCAATATCTTATTTGATATTATTATTATTTCCGAGATCTAGGGTTTTCTTGGAAACCTAGATCATGTCGATCTCTATAAATAGTGAGGCACGGCCATTCTATGAAACTGACGACTTTCACGAGCTTAATATTTTTTTTAGTGCAAAACATTTTTTAGCGAAAATTCTTTTGCAAATTATTTTTTAAAAGTTGTGTGTGTATTAATCTTGCATTAACGTGATGAGTTTCATTATAAGATAATAGCGCTTAATAATTGTTTCTTACTCGTTCATTTGTGGACACTAGAACAAACAAGCACTTTCTTATTAGCATAAGTAAGCTATGTATTTTACGATA
>VHZZ01010424.1:41104-64463 GCA_009801015.1 Silene noctiflora | reverse complement strand
ACTTAAGGATAATCTATATGGCTTATTGGTAACTATTACCTAAATTCGATTTGAAACAATTCATCATACTCAAAGTATATGAAGTGTTATACATCCTCGACCCCCAAAGGATGAGACACCATACCCAAAGCCTCCAGATGAAGCCCTCCTCTGGTTGAAGTTTCCCTTCTTGAACCTTAACGTGTCGGTACCTTCACTCTCAGCTCTCCTTTTCTCCCCACTTTTCTCCTTGGCTTCCTTGGTCATCTCTGCCAACCTCTCAGCATTCCCCGCTCTCTCATAGACTTCTTTAACATCAGTAAGGACTCCAGAAGTCAGCCTCTCCGGAATCTTCACTGACAACCCCTTCTCAAACCGAATAGCCATACTCAATTTGTTCATCTTCAGATCATCCACACAGCGAGCCAGCTCATTAAACTTGCGGTGATACTCTGCCACTGTCATCCTCTCGGTCATGCGAAAAGAGTCGAACTCCGCCCTCATCTTGTTCTTAATGTGCGCAGGAACAAACTGGTGCCTCATAGCCTTCTTAAACTCAGCCCAGGGGATAGCAGGCTCCCCTAGGTCCTTGTAGAACTCCCGAGCATTGTCCTTCTCCCGGTTCCACCATAAAACAGCCTCATCTCTGAGTAGAACGCAGCTTGTTCCACCATCATCTCTTCCGTACAGTTGACAACCTCGAGAACACTCTCCATCTCCAAGTGCCAGTTGTCTAGCAGGTGTGGCGCCCCAGTGCCCTTATACACCTTAGGGTTGAAGCGAGAGATAGTGGTGCTCATCTTGGTAGCATCCACCACCTTCTCCATGGCCTTCCCTAGCGTTCGGAGAGCCTAAGTGAGCATCTCATGTTGCTCGATCATCCTGGCTATCTCGTCGATAGACATCACAGAAGCTTTGATATACGCAGCAGATCTCTTCGGGTCCATCGTTACTATATAAGAAACAGTCGTAAGCACATAGCCTGCGGCTCAAATAACATAAACAATACCCAACAACGCACTCGGTCGAGTGCCCATTGGCACTCGTTTGAGTACACCCTACTCGGTCGAGTGTCTCGCACACTCGGTCGAGTTTAAACTATCCAGGGTCTGACAAAAGTTTACCCCAAAAATGAACTCGGTCAAGTACATACGTACTCGGTCGAGTCACCCCCCACTCGGTCAAGTGTATCACACACTCGGTCGAGTGCAAAAGTGGCAGGGATTCTGCCTCAAACCACCAAAAATCCCACTCGGTCGAGTGCCCCACACTCGGTCGATTCCCTTCCACTCGGTCGAGTTATACAATACTACAGCTATCCCGCATGCTTTTAACATATATAGAATCATATACATATCCCTATCATGTTACTATTTCAGTCAAAACACAACGATATAATCATTTATGCAAACATGTTCTCATATCCATATCATCATATATATATATATATATATATATTATATATATATGTAGAGTTGGGATCACATGAGAACTCCTAAATATTTGAGGATTGCGGATTAGGATACAATATCATAGGTTCTTCAATACAATATCACAGGTTACTCGAAAAAATATCACACGAAAAATCAGACCTGTGCAAATTTTTTTTTTTTTGCGCATGTGTTTTTTTGCGATGATATTTTATGGACTAACCTGTGATATTGTATGTACAAATCCTCAATCCTCAAAAAGATAGTGTATCCTCACATGATCCAATTCCTATGTATGTATGTATATATATATATATATATTCAACACATATCATTCACGCGATTACACATAAAAAAAAACACTTAGCATACATCGTCCCTTAACACTCCCGTGACCGGCTCAAAGTTGTAAAGGCAAAGGTGCGTTTTCGGGACGTCTCCCTAACTTTTGCGGTAGCCCTAAACAACTTCTACCCGGGTTCATTTTAATTVGACACCCTATGTTCATTTTGTTCATTGGTTTTAGGTTCCAAAATCGTTGCTCTGATACCACTTTGTAACACCCTCATACTCCGAGGCACCTTACCARGGACTACCTCCGAATACAAGGATGCTACCATCTCGGTTTCCCGAGGCAGTTAACATCATAGTAACAATAAAGAAACACTATTAATATAAATATAATTTAACTTATTGCAAAATACTCCTCCATAAAACAGAGTACAAGCCAACTAAAATAAATGTGATACTAATATAGTCTGCGGAAGATAATATAAACTCGTGAGACTCCACCCTGCTAACCCCGCTGCGTAGTCAACAACCATCATCGTCATTACCTGCTAAATTAACTGCTCACCATCCCCAAATGGATCACCACAGTTTTTAAAACATTAAACGGAGTCAGTCAACTGAACAACCATATACCATAACAGTGTAAACAGAAAGTAACAGTACTACACCACCCCCATCACATCACCACACCACACAACAAGTAACCGACTACACACCAAAGTGTGTAGCCCTGCCAGTGGAAGACCGCAGCCAACCACCTAAACCACCCACAATAACCCAAGTCCCTTAATGTGCACATCCCCCCTACGCTGAGAGAACGCAAGAGGCGRRCAATAGGGGTGAGACCGCCTCTCACAATGGTTCACAATCACAATAACAATACCGATCACACCCAACTCCAACATCCACCACCAACTCCAGCATCACAATCACAATCATAGAAACATATCACAAAGTACAGTACAATACCGTCACATTAATATGCATACAATTCTACAGTCAACTGAGTAGGAAATCCTACCTTAATCGGCAAATTAGGAACAAGAAAGTGGTCAAAAAGTTTCTTTTATGAAATCTCTTCATATAATGAATCAAATCATACAATAAGGCACAATTCCCTCAAAAACCACCAAATCAGAAATTAGGGTTTCAAACAACATGCTTAAAGACTCGAAAAAAGACTTACCCTTGCGATTACGGTCTTACGTGCGTAAAATTCCCAACAATTCGATAAAGACGCGCCGCGGAATGAAAGACTACAAGGAGGAGCAGTAAACGATGTCTAGGTTTTTGTTTGAAAAGCGAAATAATGATTTACTGCTTCTCGTTCTAATATTTATACTTTCCGCTAAAAACGCGATACGAACCGGACACTCGGTCGAGTACACGACACTCGACGGAGTACACGACACTCGACCGAGTACGCGACACTCGACTGAGTGCAATGCACTCGACCGAGTAAAAGCCACTCAGCCGAGTTCTCTGCACTCGCCCGAGTCCCCAACTTCCAGTACACTGACAGACTGACACCAATGGGCACTCGGTCGAGTACACTGCACTCTAATGAGTGTCCCTATACTAAAAATCCCGATTATCACACCACCAAAAACATAACGATCAGGATCGTCGTTATAGTACTCATGTTTCCCCGATTGATGATCACCCGACGCATACCTCGCAGCAAGTTTTCGGGCCTGGCGAAAATCGTCAATCCCACACCCCTGAAACTCAATTAGGGCATATCCGTGAAAACCATCCTCTTTTGTCCACGTTGGGTGGACTTTTTTTACATTAGAATAACCATTATTACGGATCGTGTCCCTCAAAAAGGTAAGGCTCCTTGTATATGATGGCTTGCTCCCCGCATCGTATTTGACCGGGAGACTGTGTATTATGCAGGTTGTTGGATTAATATACCGTGTAACCGAAAATTCAATAGTCGAAGACATAATCAATTTTTAAGTGATAGAGGAATAATATATATGTGATATGCAATATATATGATTTAAATTAGTGATTTGAAGTATTGCATATATATGTTATATATTAGGCTATTTACAGTATAAGCTACAATGAATTAAAGTAATATCATCCACACGTTAACATTCAAACAACCAATTAATGCGACATTGAAGAATGTACTGCATGGCGTGCATTGTTACTATTCATACATGTGCATTCATGCATTGGGCAAACATCTAATAATCCATACGTTGATAAATAAGCATGTATGCATTGGACAATAAATAGGCATGCATTGGTCAAAATCATAAATAGTGGAAAATAATTACAACGGTTGACAAAGAACCGTTGTTATATGTCTTCATATAAATTTGAATGGATACTAATGGTCAAACTAAACAATTCTCCATACATATATATATGCAACGGTTCATAATAAGAATGCAATGGCCAAATCATGTATACTTTATATGGACAACGGTTTGACTAAAACCGTTGCTGAATTTGACAACGGTTTTAGCAAAAACCGTTGTAATTACTTAATTAATTAAAAAGTAATATTTATATTATGCAACAGTTCATAATGATTATGCATTGGTCAAATCATATTCAAATACTAAGTATTTAATTTATACGGTTTCCCGTAAACTCTTATCTATTATATATACTAATTAATGAGCATGCATTCCTATTTTATTTATTTGTACCATTTCCAATACAACTCTTATTAAACTCCTATATAAATTAGAACCCGAATTAAACTTCTAATATACACAACAATCTAAAGTCTTCTTTTAATATATCAAATTATATATTCAAACCAAATATTCATTATGTCGCCTTATTCATTTGATGAAGGATCGTTCTTCGAATCTGATGAAGAATCGTGGGAACCTATTAAAGGTTATGTACCCCTATCTAGATATATCTATGTCAAACTTTTCATGTGCATCATTCACAATCTCCAATACATAGAAGACGGGGATGGTAACAGAATACTCTCTTAAACCTTAACTGGTTAGTAGGGATGATTCGGGATGCCGGATTGAATTTGGTTTAAGCTATCCACCCGGCTTGTTCGCCTGATAGGTCGTTCAAGGGTTACGCCCTAATAGAGTTTGGCGGTGGTGAGGATCGGGAATGCTTCCGTCAAGCTCGCAAACTGGAACGAGYTTTTTATAACAATGACGCTTTAAGGCTCTGGTATGATACCGATGATACGCTGTTGGGCCCGTGTTTATGGGTTGCTAATGAAGATGACCGGGGACGAGTGTCGCATTTGTACCTACACGATCGTAATTATGAGTTCGGGACACTTTCGTTGGAATGGGAAGACGACACGGTGGATTGGGTTCAAGGTGAAAGAGATATTTTTAGTGATATTGTCAATGAATTCCGCACTTTGTTTCCTAATTATTAGCAAACACGATTTTTCTTTTTGTCTGGTGTAATTTTTCCAATCAAATTTCGTACTGCGTATGCTTTTATTTTCCTTCTTGCTTCATTTGTTTAATTTTTAAAAATGCTAAAGAACACTCTTAACAAAAAACATAAATAATTAATAAGCTTCAATACAACTAATATATAATGCTAAAATTAAAAATGAAGACTTAATTAATTATTAGACTCCGATGACGATGGGTAATCATCATGAATCTCGGCAAAGATCATGTCGACGATCGGAAATTCATTATTGCCCACAGGGGGCACTGCCTACGTTTCCCATGATAGAGGAACGGTGGTAAGACTGTGATGAGTCCTGTAATGACTCAACAAAAGATGATCAACATGGCTAGCAACCCATAGATAAGGGCCACTTTGTCTAACATCTGAATAGAAGTTCGGTTTCCTCGCATCTTGCGCCCCAAATCTAGCCGCTAATTTTCTTGCCTGACGAAAACTTTGATGAGTATCGAATGTGTCAAACTCGATAAAAGCAAAGCCTTGAAAACCATGCATGCTTTTTGACACAGGGTGGACTCTTTTAACCGCCGTATAACCTGCGTCATCATGAAGCATTACCTTCATCCACGCCAAATCATTCATTACACCCTTTCCATTTTCAAAACAAACAGGGATATTATGCACAATGCAAAGTGAAAGAATAGACGTAACGAGAACGTGATTGTGGTTCCGTTAACCCAACCATATATATGTTTGATAAATTTAGAGAGAGAATTTATAATGAAAGAGGTTAAGAGTAAATGTTTGATAAATTTTGATAAACAACTGAAACATTAGGACGTATTTATAGACCAAATTGAATAGTATAATGGCTACATGCATGTACAACGGCTATATATATGTTTAGAGTTATACCTTTTTGCATGCATTACTGGTCAAATAATGTTGATTCCAAAAAAAAAAGAATCAAAAAGTAAAAAACGGTTTTTATAACATCGTTCTCCAAACACAATATAACAACGGTTTACTAACCAACCGTTTTTCAAAAATATAACAACGGTTATGAACAACCGTTCTTGATATAGAAATAGAAAAAGGTTTTCCAAAACCCGTTGCTAATAATCGATAACGGTTATGAAAAACCGTTGAGAAAAATAATCTACAACGGTCATAGTGTAAACCATTAAGGATATTAGACAACGGTTTTTCGTAAACCGTTGTAGACCATAATTTTATAACGGTTAAAAGGAAAACCTTTTCCTTTTTTTTTTTGCGATCTTGAGGTTTCCGCCAATATTTGGGAACCGGTTATCTATATTACGTTATTGTATGCAGTAACCAGTTGTTATACGGTCGTTATTAATGTGCAGAATTGGCGTAGTGTAAGTAGTATGTTACTCAGTTTAAAGAAGTAATATGGCTCGGTTTGGCAAGGATTATGGGTGATGAAAGAAGCTTGAAAGCTAAGAAATAAGATGGTTGGGTTGTGGCTCAAAGCTCGAGCCATGGAGCTCGAAATAAAGGATCAAAAACAGGGGCAGGCGCACCTCTATTTTGGTGGCTTCGGTGCGGCTGTTTTGAAGGGACTCGGGGTGTGATTTAGTTGATTTTAGGACATAGGTCATGGGTTCTAGACGTGGTTGAAGTGTAGTATGAAGATGGGACACAGGTTGGGGACGAATTGGGTCAGGTTTGGTGAGCTTACGAGCTGCTGAAAACAGAGCAAAGGATGGTGTTGCGGGACCGTTTCGGGCTTTGAAAAGGACAGGTTAAGGGAGGTGTTTGGGATGGACAGATGATGGGATTCGAACTTGGGACTAAGGATAAGGATTGGGTCGAAATCACGTTGAAAACCGAGTCCAAAAGCACGTAGAAAATGAGCCTCAAAATCGTGTATAAGACGGTCTCAAAATCGCTTTAAAAGTTGATTTTTTAAATCAATAAAAAAGTTATATTTATAAAACGTCTCAAAACTTCAAAATCGACTTTTCAAGTCGAAAACATTTAATAAAATGATTTTATAATTTAATTAAAAAACTTTTGTTTGTTTATTTTATTTTCCATAAAATGTAAACAAATGACGATTTTCCATTTAAATCGAAAAATCAAATTATCAAATAAACTTATAAAATAAACTCATTTATTTTAAAATTAATTCATCATAAAATTTAATCGTTGAAAAACTTCAAAAATCAATTTGAAATAAACAAATTCATTTAAAAACATAAATGATAAATTTCATTTAAAATAATAAAATCCGATAACTAAGTCTAGCTTTGCATCACAAAACGAGTTCCATTAAAAAAGCATGTCGATGAAAATATAAGTGTCCTATCATCGTCGGGTGTTGGTCGATATTTCTATAAATTCCAATATTGACGGATACGGGTATCTATAATTGTTTAAATTCTTGAATAGTGAAGTATTTTTCTTTGTTTTCAATTTTTTGGGCTCGTACGCGGTAACTTCTTCGAATTTGCGGTGGTGAAGTAAGCTCGAGTATCAACGTCTCCATAATTCTAGAATGCGTAGATTCCTTTGTGTTTGGAGAGTTTTTTTAGTTAACTGGCGGGTATGGGCAGGAAGACTTTCTTGGTCTTCGGCTTGATATATACTAAGTGAAGTTGTGCCCCGCTCTTCACGCCAGCACGCTTCACCTAAAAAATATTGTATTTTCTTTGTTTCTTTGTTTAATCATGCTTAACTTCTTTTCGATTATTATTATTATTATTATTTGCTTTGTTAGTTTACTTGTAATGATTAATGAGTAGTTTATCACTAGGGGGGGGGGGGGGGGGGGTATTGAGTTAAAAGTAGAAATTTGGATTGATAATCAATTTTGGTACTTGGTATTGCATTATTTAGGGTGTAATTCTAATCTTTATAGGCACTTGTGTTTGAATTCTCTTTCTCTCTCTCTCTCTCTTGTCGATTGACTTATTTGTCTTAATATAATTCCTTTAGTTTGAGATTAACGGTATGTAAGATTTTAGGAAAGGCTAAGGGAATGAAGGATGATAATATGCCATTATTTGACAATTGTTTTTTATTCCTTTTAGCCTCTCTTTACTCCCAAATTCCTTTATACTCGTTCCCCACCCAACCCAAAGGATATTTTATTCTCTTTCTCCTCTAACTCAACCACCATTATCATTCACCACTAATACCTACCATCAACCTCAACCTAATCCACCTCGCCTCACCATGTCATCCTCGTCCCCATTCGCCTCCGACGACACACTCGTTGACCTCCCCCTAAAATATAAGCCTTAACAACCCCAGTACGTCCAACTGATAACTACCCCACCCCCTTCCCATCATTCACAATCCTTAAAATTTCATCCCTTGCTCCCAAATACATTAGATGTAGTGTGTTTTAGAGGTGAGGGAGAGGGTTTCGTAGGTGGTGTAGAAAGGGTGGGGTTGGTTGTTAGTTGGTAAGGATAGAGATTTTGTATGGTGATTTGAGGGAGAATCGCGAGGAGAGTGTGGAGGCGCCGTCGACAATTAAGTATTTGGTGGACTCCGACGTTGGCAACAGGATGGTGAGGGAATGTCAGGATGGGTCTTGATGTTGCAACCGTGGATGTGAATGTTGGTGGGTGGTAGTTAATTTCTATAACTAATTTTTCGTTTTGTTTTTCTTATTCAATACTAAAAAAGCTTAATCAAAATGAATATTTTCTCTTTCCTCTTCAACTCTTTTCTTGATTCGGTCCAACAAAATCAAGTAGAAGTACCAAACTGATGAGAGTAAATAACACAAATAAAGATGGATTTGTGAATGAGAGATACAAGTTTCCTAATTTCTTTATTCATTCACCTAAACCAAAACGCCTATTAATAGACTAGTAGCGCCAAAATTATGCTAGTGTTTAGGTGGGTTTTGACTAATTGTCTGAAAGGAAGTTGGTCACCGCTTTTTCTCCCTGTCCAATTGTCTATTCTCTATTTGGTTGCATTTCCTGATTATATATCTCAATGCTTGTTACCCATTTACCCTAGTTCCGTTTTATCAATATTTCTTCAATTATATCTTGCTTCCTGATGAGGGTTTGATCGTCACTCCCTCTCAAACAAATTTATAACTTAATTTAGTAGTAATCGAGGTCCAACACGGAGATAGAGTGGGTTTATACTAAACTTGTTCAAGTCTAAGTTTAGTCTACCAAAGAGATTGAAAGTTAACTATCAACTAAAACGTAAAGTAATGGATAAGAAAGCAAAAAAACAAGGTAAATACGATAATTAAGATGGGTTTTAGCAAATATGATAAAGTTAGGGTTATGGTTCATTTAAGGAAGGGAGAGGGAGAAATAATGTCAACAAAGATAATTTGGTGAAGAACGAAGCCTAGGATCGATTCTAATGTCTTAGGGTCACCTTAAGTAAATGGTCAACAAGTTTTCACATGCATTAACCACAAACTAATCACTAACATGTCATCCAATGTCACCCAATTTTGCTTTCACTCGAGGGCGTAACTCAATCCAAAGACAAAAGGTCTAAAATTTCGTCTAGACAATTCATCAAACATCTTCCAAGAATGTAAGCAAAGGCTTATCAATTGATCAAATTAACAATTTATAATAATTAATTATCACCCTTCAAGTTTCCCTAATATCCCTCTAACCTTAATGAGACTACTCACTCATAGTAACAATATAAAAGTTGACAAATGAAGAAGCTAACTTGAACTCAACAACTAACATGATTACCAACTCAAACAACAAGTAAACAATGTTATGAATTGCTAAATGAGACAACAACAAATGAAAATGGAAAGGAAATTATACCAAAGTTTTAAAATTGGATTGATAAAGGAAGAAATTTTTCAATATCTTCAAATACAACCCAATAACCAAATGTAAATAATTCAAATAACCTAGATCTAAACTATTTTAGGAAGTAATTAAGCCTTAATTATGGAAAGATTAGTACTTGCATAAGGAAAGATTACAAAACAATTTAAGACAAACTTAGATCTAGGGTAATGTGTCTAATACAAATTATGATGGTCATATATAGTGTTCCTGTAATTAGGTCAAGTTAAGAGGAGAAGCTGAAAAGGCGAGAAAATGGGTATGGGCCAATGGACCGGCTCATAACCCGCTGAAAATTTTCTTCCAAAACTTGGCCTTGACTTGTATAGAAAGGGTCTGGGCCGGTGGGACCGACCACCAGTGAATGGACCGGCCCATAACCTGTTGTAACGTTTTCTTCAAAATTTTGCTTTGGATGGTGAATGAGGGCTCTGGGCCGGTGGGACAGGCGGCCGGTCTAGGACAAGCTCAGAGTCATTTGCCTCCTCTTTCTTCATTCATGCTTCTTAACCTTCAATTCCCGCTTTGCTCGTGTTTCTTTTCCTCCTTCTTCATACAACACCAACAATTCAAAGTTGATGGAGGTAAAAGCCGACAAATAGACAAAATGACGAGTAAAGCGGCCTAAAAACACATGGTATACGATCAAAATGCATGAATATAAAGGGATAATCGACACCAAAATGGGCACATCACTGCCTTTGTTAAATTAGTTCTTTAATCGTGTATTGCTGTAATACCTCATGTTAACTAAAGAAGTTTTTCAAGTCGGGTACCGTTATTGAAGTGATCCATTCATAGGTGATGAAGGGTTTTGTCGCCATTCCCTTATCAAAAATAATTTATAAAATAACCCAATTTAAGTAGTATAAATTGGGTATCGATCACAGAGATGGTGGGGGTTTATACTCGGTTTATACAAGTCCAAGTTTAGTCTAACAAGAGAATAGATGGTTAACTATTGACTAAGATGTAAACTATTGAACTGAAATGCAACTAAACTAAACAACTATGATAACAAGAATTTGTAAACAACTGATAAAGGGGTAAGGTCTTTGGGTTTACCCAAGTAAGGTGGACTAGAACAAAGGGTCAACAAGTTATGGATAGCTTAATGGTTTAGTTTTAAAGCCTAATTACTTAGGTCTCCTAAAGTCCTTCACAAAGTCTTCACTTTGGTCCAAACTCAACATGTATACACTATCTAGCATCTCATATCATTGTCGTGTAAGAGAATACTAAGCATAAATCAATAAAAGGCTTGAACTTTCATGCAAACATTTTATCAAATACTTCATATGCATATACAAGTAAACCAAACAATTACCCAAAACCTATATGTTAACTACCCATATTCATTGTCCAAACCTTACTCAAGATCCCCCTAAACCCTACAAGAGACTACTCATTCATGCTAGTAAGACAAATGTAAATAAATGATGAAACCAGCATAAGTAAAACAATAGACATAGTAATAATTCAAACAACAAGTAAATTGAGCATAGAAATGTAAAAAAATCAAAACAAAACTAAATAAGAAGAGGATTATACCATACAATAAGTAAAGCTTCAAACTTTGGGTTAATAATGGAAGAGATTCTTCAACTACAACCCAACTACTAAATGTAAACAATTCAACTAAAGTAGATCTAAACCAAATTATAGAGTAATTAACACTTAATTAAGGAAAGATTAAAGTTTGATTAAGGAAAATATTGAATGCTTAAATTAGGGTTTAAATATCAAGGGCATTATCTCTAATACAAATTATGACGGTCTATATATAGTGTTCTGATAATTATGTCAAACAAATGAGGGAAGGACAAAAATGCGTATGGGGAGTCTGGGTCGGTCAATTGGCTGCCAGTCTGGGACCGGCTCAGAACCATCTGGAAGTTTGTCTTCAAAATTGCAATTTCCCTTGGCTAGTGGTTCTGGGCCGGTTGACCGACTTATAATCATCTGTATCTTCACTTCAAAAAATTTCTTATCATCTTATAAGGGACACACAGCCGACTGACCGGCTGGGAGTCCTCCTCCGCATTCTTCACTCCTTCTTCCCATTGATAGCTTCATGTGTTACTTTGCTTGCTTTCTTAGTCCTTTTTTGGCTCAAATTCTGCTAGATGAGACAACAAATCATAGCATGGGACTAAAGACGTAAAGTACGAGCCAAAGATGGCAAACCCGCTCTAAATAGAGACAAAATTGCGTAGGGAAAAAGGATAAATCGCTACCAAATAAGCACGTATCAAACCTCCCCACACTTAAGCCTTACTCGTCCCCAAGTAAGTAATAGGGCAAGACCAAGACCATTAATAAACTAAGGTTTAACTAAAATAAATAATATCCGATGATAGGCAATTAACGAGCCTTCTCCGTCCCTTCAACTCACAACGAAACACAATGAGTTATGTGCTTCCTTGCAAAGCAAGTGGGGGCTTGTGGAAAACTTTTATACATCAAACAATTAAGCATGAAATAACACATAGGATGCATCACAAATAGTCAAAACTCTTTCCTCATCTAAGCGGCCGTTTTGTTTCAAGAATGAAAGGCCTAGGTCGGGAGATACCGTCTCAAAGTCCCAACGAGGTGCCAACTCCCTAAGGATGGCCAAAGCAACCCAAATGTCCAAAGAAACAAATTCTAAGGTGGGCAAAGGGGAAGCAAAGCTAGTCCTCCAAGGATTACATGACACGACTCAATATTCAACCAAAAGAGACCCATGACTAAGGGGACCTAGACTACAAACTTCCTCGCGGTTTTCACTCATCACTCATTTGAAGAACGGGTGTTTTGCGTGACAAAAAGTAACCAAAAACAATCACCTACTACGAATCGTGAAGCGTGCCCGCAATCTAATGTGTAATCCTATCCTATGACCATGCGAGATGCAAAAAGGAAGAATGCACACAAAATAAAACAAATGGTTGTAATGGGGCTTAGGGATTAGGTCGGAACGGGATTGGTGCAAGCACCGTTATAGGAAATGTGAAGTTCATATCAAGAGTTGTCAAAATTTCCATTCAACCCAACTTTATTACAAAAAATGAGTAAATACAAGTGAATGAAATTACTCACCCAAATTCAAACAATCTTTGCAAATAAAACTCATTCGGAAAAACATCAGTTATCCTTTTATTTGGAAACGCCTTTCTCTATCGTTTTAATGATGAATAATGGGTGTTGCCAAGGCTTTTCATTCCTTAACTACTATGTACACATGCTTGCTATTTTCGTTCTTTTCGCAATTTTTTCTTTTTCTATTTTGCTTTTCTTTTTCAAAACCTCTAATTTATGAACAAATGCAAAATAAAAACCGAAATTTTGACTCAAATGAATCGAGCTCAATCCATCAAACTAGGACTCGAGAACCCGTCATCTTATAACTACAAGCACGTGACAACTTCTTGATCAAGGAAGGTTGTTTTTGGGATCTAGTTTATATAGTGGGTATGCCAAATAAGAGGCTAAAGCTAAAAGGATTTAACAAAAGTGGTCCTAATCTAAAGAGTCAAAACAAGGCTTAGTTTGGCAATGTGAGGCTAAAACAAATGTATGCAACGAGTTTGTTTCAAAATTGTGCACAAAAATAAACATCTCATGGTCTAAGGAATGAATGGCACACTTATGCGTAGGGATGTGACACGTATCGCGAGGAGACCTACTCACAATCCTAAACAGGGGTCGGGTATGAATGCACCGACCCAATGGAGGCTTTAAACCTCACATATGTGTAGCTAGGTCGAAGTTTAGGTCTAGCCTACGGTCCTCTTGATCTCATAAGGTGGTCAAGACTCTTCAAATAGGCCTCATTTCCCGGGTGTTTGCAAGCAATAACCCTAGATAACAAGGTAGTCACAAGGTGTAAGCCATTGGGAGGGGGAAGACATGGTCGAGATGTATATCATCATTATGGTATCATGTTCCCTTCCTAGACCAATTTCATGCAAAGCTATTTACAAACTCAATGCATAAGATATGAATGCAACTAAACATATATTCAAGTTATGAAAATGCACTAATAACTACATGCAACAAGATGCTAAGCCTAACAACACATCAACACACAACCACAAGTTCCAAAAAAGAACATCCTCATCGACATAATCCTGTCCTCCTCCATATGAATATATACAGTAGAATAGGAAAGGTAAAGGAGAAGAGATTAGAATGATTATACCAAGCGGTCTTCTAGTCTCCTAATGTCTCCAATGCTCCGAGTACGCCTATGCCATTTGTTAGAAAAAAAATATATATACAATGCATATATTTTTGAAATTTTTCGTTTTTTAGGCATTTTTCGATATTATTCTCAAATTTACAAGTGAATATATATACAAGTATTTACGAATATCTACATAGTGTATATTTCCCTCCCTACACATAAGATTCACATCGTCCTAGATGGGACAATAGTAGGGAGGAGAACAAAAAATAAAGAACATGTTTTTGTATTTTTTTTTTCAATATTATGTAAAATAAATGACAAGTTTTTAGTTTTAAATTTTTTTTGAAATAAAAAGCATGTTTTTGGATTTTATAATATAAGAAATGGAAAGACATGTTTTTGAGTTTTTAATTAAGGAAATTTATTCCCCACACTTATTTATTTACATGCCTACTTATGGAAATGGATGTGTGGAGGAAATTCGAAAATGAAGAACATATTTTTAAAGAGTTTTTACTTTTCCAATTTTTTTGTTGTTTTTAAATAAATTGCAATGCATACTCTATTCTAAATGCAAAGTTGAAATACCATGCAAATTACACTATATGAATGTAATTACTAAATGTGAAATATAGTGCAAGAAATTGAATCTAATGCATGCAATTATGAATGCACCTAAATGACATGTGATAAGATGTATGTTCAAATTCAAGTAGACTAATGCAAAACTAGCTAGATGAATGCAATTTTAACTACTATTTGGATTAAAGGGGTGCGCCACTTGGCACTTTGGATTTTCATGAGGGGGGCAAATGGGTGCCTTATGATGTTGCAAGGCAAGAAATACTCATCAAAACAAAAAGTAGATAAGGATAGGAAAGGTACCAACGATTTGAGGTAGAGAGCATGGATGCTAGGAAAGCCATTGTCCGCCTTTAGACTCATCAACCGCCACTCGATCCTCCTACTACCCTCACTAAACCTTCACTTCTTCAATCAACATTGGTGTCATAATCCACAAGTTGCTCATCATCATCTTCATCATCAACAACCTTGCCTTTGACATAATCATAGCCGTCATAACTACTATCTCCGCCATAACAACTACCTTAGTTACCATAGCCACTCCCTTCACCATAATCAATATAACCACTTCCTTCACCATAGCCACTTCCTTGCTCATATCCTCCATAACCACTTCCTCCACCATAGCCACTTCCCCTCTTATAACCTCCTTGATCAACTTCATACCTCCCTTGGCCACTACTTAGCAAAGTATCCACGTCTATACAATCAATGTCGGTGTCTCGGCCCCCGGATCCCGAAACTCCTTGGTCTTGGAAACTCGCTTCCCTTCCACCGTGCCATCCTCCGTAGTTGTCACTGTGGTCACCTCTAGTTTGAAATAAAGGGGCACTTAAATAGTTCGGTTGCAAGTTTAAGCCACTGTGGACTTCGGTTTGATCCGCTATTGGGCAAGGTGACGTAGGAGGGGGAAGGACCATTAGGGGGCACCATGTTTCGACTCGCATAGTCTTTATAGACAGGGTAGTTGTCTAAGGCTTGATCTACATAAATATTATCGAACTTTTGATGGGCTCGCCCTAAGGAGTCACCAGGTTGCTCAAAACGAGAGTAAACATTGGTGCGGAGGTCATCAATGGTGGTTTGTAATCTCCCAATCCCGAGATTCATGTCCTCCATGAGTTTCATGACAGTGGGATCAAGGGATTGATATTGCGGAGGTGGGGCGGATTAAGAGGTATCGGTAAATAGAGGGTCATCATAAGTGAAGGAGGATTTAGTTGGGCCACGGTGGTTTCTCCCATATGTGATAAGGGGAGGTGCTTGTCCTTGGGTTGTAGGAGTGGGTGTTTGGGCAATCGGGAGGAGGTAGTGCTCTTTATCCAGTACAAGATTGGTGTTATCGACATTAGGAATGGCTATGAAGGTAAGCTTCTTCTTGATCAATAGATAGGTCTTCCTGTCATTCCACTCATATCTAATCCACTTAAGAGAGGTTAGGTAGTCGTCGTTAAAGATTGTGAACCCTTAGACCGGTGTGTGACTTGACTCTAAAAACCCCATCATCTCACGGGCAATTTGGGTGATCAAACCCCCTACCACAATTGGTGAATTGTTCCGGATATTATTCCCTAGCTTTTATAAGTAGAGAATCATCAAATGTACAATGTTGATTTTGTATGGGGCGGGTTGCCTTTTCAAGTAGCTCTTAAGGATATATAGCTCATCAAAGCGCACGTTGTGAGGATCGTGCCTTCAAAAGACGGTCCACCACATAAAGCGGTGCCACATTCAGATGATCGGGCTATGGATATGGTTCTCTTTCATTGTCACTTTGGATCAAACCTCTCTGGGGCCGTATGGTGGTCCATATAAGTTAACCCAAAAAAAATTCCAAACTTCTCAAGTGTCAAGTTGCAAGTCTTGTTCGTTAACCGCAAAGAGATACCGGTTATTTTGCTAGTATTTTTTTCTTTTTGGCCACCTCAAGTGAACTAAAGAATTCTAGGGTTATCCGGGCAAATGTTTGTCGGTGCAAATTATACATGCCCCCCCACCCCATCCCGACACCTTTAAACAACTTGTCACAATCGGTGTCTCAGCCTAGCCTTCTTAAGGTATCCCGACAAATGAATCTAGTTAGAATAATTTGACTAGCTTTAAGGTGTTGAAACCATACCTTATGCGTTTCCTAGATGAAAATGACCTCCGGGAAGGACGGGTCCAATTCAATACCGCTTCCACTCGCCTCGGCTCATGCTCATTTGTTTGGTGCCATCTTCCTCAAGTAGCATATCCTCTTCGATTTAACCCAAAAACTTCACCCAATTTCTTCACAAAAAGGCTTAAAATGGAGAGTTAAGCCTTAATCTAACAATGCTAGAGTCGGAATCCAACCCGAAAAAGATGGTTTATTTTCGGATTTTCCAAACCCTAAATTTGGAAGTGACGATTTTTTGTGTTTTTTTGGTGTTTTTATGAATAAAAATGAGTACTAAAGTGATAATATATGGTTAAATGATGTTTTAAGAACATGAAAATGGAGATTTTGTGAGTTGTTTGAAGGTTGAAGATGAAGTTTGAAGAGAGGAAATGGTGTGTGTGTTTGGAGATTTTAGAGAGAGAGTGAAATTATGAGAGTGGTGAGAAAATGAGGGGTGAAATGAGTATAAAGGACACGCTGAGGGGGTTCGGAGCCGGTCTGGAACCGGCGACCGGTGGACCGGCTGGGGGCCTTGAGCAATTTTTTGAAATTTTCAAAAATTTGGAAATTGAATTAGAGGGTTTTGTGTCGGTCTGGGACCGGCGACAAGTGGACCGGCTAGGAACCCCCATTTTTTCGAAAAATTTTCTAAGTTTCAAATGGACTCTCTACCGGTGGACTAGCTGTCGACCGACCGACTGAAAGTCCTTCTTCGTGAGTTTTCCAAAATTTTGACCCCCAACTTACAGTTGGTTCCCAGCCGGTATTTGGTCGTCCGCCGGTGGACCGTCTAAGAGTTCTTCTTCTCATTTTTCTTAAGTCTTCACCTCTTAAAAGTGCACAAGAGTTCCAGCGGGTTCTGAGCCTGTTCTTGATAGGCCGCCTGTCCACAGGCTCAAAGCCCTCTTATGCAAAGCATCATATTTTAGCATAAAATCTTCACCAAGTATGCCTCTACTTGAACATCACTCTCCCAAAACACGTCACACCTTCAAGAATGCTCTTCAAATCTTCCGTATACAATTCTAATACTCAACTTCCTAGGTTGACTCGCTTCCCGAAAGGAGTCATCCCCATCAATCCATGCAACTACTATGTAACTACACTAAAATGCATGCAATATTTACAAATTGGTGGTTATTTAGAAACTCCACCAAACCCACTTCATCAATTGGGCTTCAGTCAATCAGATCACCATCTTGGTGTCCCATCATTCCTCTACCATCTTCATTCTTTGCCATGGACCTGTTCATAAAAAAAGAGCTTCTTACCTTTAATAACAACACATCATGTAACACATTCATGGCGCGGTGTAACTCTAACCATTTTCGGGCCACCTCTTCTTCAAGCTTCTTCCATATACTAGTAAGATACTTCTCCTTTTCATGACAAGGGTCACATTCCCTTTTTCCTTTCAACCTTATTCTCAACTTCCGTGATTTCTTGTGCGTGAGTTTCGGTTTTCTCCTTGGAGAGGTATTGATGTTGAAGATAAATTTGGGAGGAGAGGTGTTGGTGTGACCCATCTATAACCTCAACGTTGTGCTTCTCTTTACCTTTTTCATCATTTACAAACAACACTAGTTCTTGCCCTTTTCATTCGCCTTCTTTGGAGTCTCTTAAGCTAGGAGGTAGTCTAATGTCTCAATGTCAAACATGTCATCACCCACGGGCTTTTTCAAAGTATTTGGCAACTTGAATTCAACTATTTCATTTCCGACCTTGAAGGATAGGCTTCCCTTTTGCACATCGATGATAACTCCCCCCGTAGCCAAGCATAGCCTACTAAGGATGATGTGGTAGCTCTTACCCATAGGTATGTCCATCACTACAAAGTCGGTGGGAATGGAAAGGGTGCTAACTTTGATCACCATGTCTTTAAGAATGCCAATTGGAGATTTGGTTGTTCCATCGGCTAACTTGATAGTGATTGAAGTATGGGACAAGCTTTTAACATCAAGTCTCTTCACAATTGCTAGTGGCAAGACGTTACCACTTTCTCACAAATCACATAAAGCATGGTCAATTTTTAGATTGCCAACGGTGCACGGGATTGAGAAGCTTCTGGGATCATCAAGCTTGATGGGTACCTTGCTCGATATTACCAAGCTACACTCTTCCGTTGAGGCGACAACCTCGTCGTCAATAACACTCCTTTACTTTGAGACAACTTCCTCTGGGAAATTGGTGTAATGAGGCATCTCTTCCGTGTGTGGAAGAATGGCTTCCATCTTCTTCACCAAGATCATAAATTTCTCGTATCGCACTTCCCCACTTTGAGGAGAAGGTAGGGGTGGCACACAAGAAGGCCTTGGTGAAGCCTTGGCTTCCTCAATAACCAACTTACTAGCTTCTCACTACTACAAAAAAAATATAAGAAACCGGTTGACAATGGCATAAGAAATCAGACTATAACCAGTCTATATCTCATAGGTGTCTTAGCCTAAGAAACCGGTTATTTGAACTGATTTCTTTTGTCATACTTAAGAGACTTCTTGTTATAAATAAACGGTCTCTTTGAATAATGTGAAAAGGAAAATTACAAGAGGGTGAGAGACTAGTTATCAGACAAAACCAATCTCTTTGATCACATTTTTGAAACCTGATATTGCCTAGAACCGGTCTCTTATGTTTTTTGTAAAAGAAAAAAAATAATAGAAAAAACTAATACATTTAATTTGTAGTAAATTACAAGTTTACAAGGATAAAAAAAAATAAATACACCATCACCAGGAGGTTACAAAAAAAAATCAGGATCGCCTTTATTTATTAATTAAAAGTTAAAAATACTTAAAATAATAGATCTATTACTTTAACGTTCTTTATAAATGGTTTATAATGAAAATGAAATGATGTGGTTGTATCCCAATCTTAATCATCGAACATTTCTTCAACTAGACCTGCACATAATTTAAATAAAAAGCCTGTTAAATAAAGGGTACCTTTAAATAAACAATACTTCGTAAAACAAACAACCATTTGCTATTTAAGCTCTATTTTTTGTGTATCTTATAMTAATGAGGTTCTCTACTAATCTTACAAATGAAGACCATCTTAGTCTCAGAAAAAACGTAACAACAAATGGATAGCTAAAGAGAAGTATCATATATTGTTTGCCACTTCTTCCAAACAAATTACATACATAAATATATTACTCAGCAATAAGAATCACACATCACACACAATGCCCAAAAGACTATAAATGAAGATCCCAAAGAAGCTTGCTCTCCAATGAAAATAATATGTAGGCTGAAGAAAATGATGTTACCTATAGTGTGCATTCAGCGTATCGCATAGGAGTAACATAGTAAGAACATGTACAGTGGACCATGTCCATGGAAAAGTCGAATCCTCATTCCTCAGATTCCTAGAAGACCATTAAATTTTCAAACTATTGTCCATTGTAAAGTCAATGAAAATGCTTACAAGGAAATATCAAATAACTCGGCAATAGTCTTCATTTACATTTATCAACAATAGTTATGTGCATTCAAGAAGCGGAAGCAGCGAAGGAATGATTACTTTTGTTTCAATTAGAGAGATATATTTGTCAAATGCGACTTTCACATCTCCATCACGTGCATTCCAAGATAGGCTCCTGAATCATCACAAAACAACAGTACTCATCAAGCTTGATGCCTCAAGTGGAACACAACATTTATTAATGTGAAGAACCAAACATCAGTCTATATCTACAACTATTTTAAATAGAAATCACCCTCTCAGTGGATCTAACAAGTTTTATCACGAGTGATAAAATTTTTTCAATAGCAAAATATCTGCAAAAATATATAGTCGGACTCAAACATGTGCTTCCACATATTGTCACAGTGCACCAATATGAAATGTATGGTTTCTTTCCCGTATGATACTATATAAGAACCAAAGACTCATAATTGAAGGTCTATATCAAATTGCACGGTCAATAATTTTGAAAATTTACATGTATCTCAATTGAATTTTCCAAGACCTTAACCTAGCTAAAGAGAGTTGAGTAGCATAAACTAATAAGCTAAGAACGTATAAGTATAATCTATAGAAAATCTCATCTTACAGACAGTCCAAAAATCCTTGAACCCACTTATTAGCATGCCACATGATCAATGTTCTCATGTGAACCCAAAAAGCAAAATTTTGATTCTAAGCTACTGTCATTCCTACATTATTAGATGCTCAAAGTTGAACTCATACTAATGAGTAATGAGCATCAATTGTAGTATAGTTGTAGTGTTATTATGATTACTTATAATTATTATAGGGACAACAACACAAGATCACACACTAAATAAAAAATACAAAAAAAACACCAAGTATTGTATATAAAAGTGCCAGGAATACTATGTTCCTGTATAAGTCGGAGTATGGAACCAGTCTCAATTATCATAAGAATATGAAACAAGACATTCATCGACACAATTAAAGAAAACGAGATTCCACTAAAGTGTAAGCAAGATGAAGAAGAGCATTCTGGTAAATTTCAATGAAATCTAAGTGCGACTTAAGAATTATGATACTAAGATAAAACTAAAAAAAAAAAGAAAAAGCTTGTATAAACTAACAAATCGAGTGTGGCTTTCCCATCTGGAAAATTTAAGTCGGATGCTTCAATTACAATGCTAATTATGTTATACGGAGTATTATTCATACAAGATTGTAACGCACCTAATTAAACACAAATTAAATTGAAACTAGTGAAAAAATGAGTGCCTATTAAAAGTATTACGGAGGAATCGGTTAAATGGAGGCACACACGATACAAAGTGATAGTGGTGGTCGGCATGTGGCTTGGCGATGTAAGAAACCGTCCTTATTACACTCAGCAAAATTTGGGTAAGGCGCGGTGGTGGGCTAATGACAAAGATCTAAAATTGCGACGGTGGAGGTATTTTGGGGAGAAATGTACAGGGTGTAGTTCACAAGGTTACTGCGTTAGTATGGGTAGTGGGGACCTTAATTACTTCAAAATATTAATATAAAGGGACCACCTCATTTCATTTATGGGTGAAAAATGGGAAAAAGCTAAGTAACCGGATTTTAGTTTAACACGTTTCTTAACCTTTTCTAAGAAATCGGTTTTAGAAAATGAATGGTTTCTTTTGTTGTTAAGAAACCGGTTCTAAAATCTAACAAGTTTCTTATCACTGATTCCTTTTATGTTTTTTTGTAGTAGTGTCTTGCTCTTCATTTTGTATCCCCATTATCTTTTCAAGAACAAGTTCATCTTCGATTTCACCTCTTCTTTGCTTCCCAACTTTGGTGATAGTTAAGGTGACCGGATCATAAATTTTTTCTCTTGTTATGATGGGTATCGCCGCCAACTCATCACCTAGATTAGGTGCCATGCACCCCCCTTCCGCTCCCCCCCCCACTCCCACCATTATCGCATTCACCTCTCTTGTCTTCAAAGAATCTCTTGTTTGTTGTTGTTGCCCTAACAAACCACCCGGTTGCCTTATGGGGTTAGCAAGGGCTTGGGAAGCGACTTGAGATTCAAGGTTTTGTTGTGTAATACCCCGTAATTTTTTAAGTAGTTATATGAATAATTAATGTAATTCAAATAATTAATTAATGATAGTCATAGTTCTAATAATAATAATTGCAATTAAGATGATAATTAAATAATAAAATAAATAAGCAAGAAGGGAATTGGACTTAATGGCAATTGAGCTTTGGGCCGTGTGCTTGCCTTGTGTGTGAGTCTTATGGCTCATGACTTAATAATAAGATACAATAAGACGTGACGAGTTTAATAATAAAATAATATATCGTCTTAACCTAACATATAAAAGGAAGGATACGCCATCTAAATTTAGTAGTTCAAAAATCTGGAATTTGAAGAAAGGAGGAATTCTAGACCTAGCAATCGTTTCATCGTTATTCGCGTACAAGGTAAGACCGTCTCATAGTTTATCGTTTTAATTTGTCATAAACCATGTATAAAGGGAGTTAGGGGTGATGACGGGTACGGTTGTGATCGTGGTGGTGAGGGGGTGATTTTGGTAGTGTTGGTTGGGTCATGGCGGCTCTGTGGTGGCAGTGGTTGTCGAAAAAGCGTGAAACAGGGGAGGTGCTGCTTGTTGGAGTTGATGCCGGTGTTGGGTTGTTTCTGCGGTGGTGTTGTTGGTTTGAGGAAGATATTATACCACCCCTGGAACCACCGTGGATCATTGGTGGCTATGGTGGTGGCCAGAGGTGGTGTGGGTGGCCGTTTGGTGGTGGTAAGAAGGAGGGAGTTCGTGTATGTGGAGCGTGAGCAGGGATTGTAGGGCGCGAGTTTTTGGACAGAGTATGAGGTGTTTGGGTGAGGACGAGTGGTGGTTGTAATGGCGGTGGATAGAGGAAGGTGTTGGCGATGGTAGTTGTCGTCATGGTGGGTGGTACAGGCGGCAGTGAAAGGTGTTTTGGGTGTTTGGTGAGGAAGAGTGTGTCTTATTTGTTGGAGAAAAGTGTCCCCGACAATAATGCGATCACATATTGTCGATCATAATTGATCACATGTGTAAATCTCACTTTTAAGAATACATGAGGGAAAGTAATACTTCTTAGTCAACTGGTCCACACATATCGG
>VHZZ01010423.1:8115-34706 GCA_009801015.1 Silene noctiflora | reverse complement strand
TTGGATTTGCCTTTCAGGTAGGGTTTTCTCTACTCAGTTGGTTGTATATCAGTATGCATATGATGTGACGGTCTTTATGGTTATTGTATGATTGATTCATGATGGTGATATTGTATTGTTATTGTGAGCCATTTCGAGAGATGGTCTCACCCCCATTGTTCGCCTCTTGTGTTTCTCAACGCAAGGGGGATGTGCACATTAATGAACTTGGGTTCGCTCGTTGCAATGAGCGGGGTTTAGGTGGTACGGTTGCGGTCCCTACTGGCGGCGAGGATTACCTGTTGGGATGGGTAATCTGGCAGGGCTACACACCTAGGTGTGTAGTCGGTTACTGGTTACTATGGAGTTTGGAGATGGTTGTTGCAGTTCACTATGGATGTTTATGCTTTATTTTTATGTCGTATTGTTATGCAGTTGACTGAACCTATTTATGTTTTAAAAACTATGGTGATTCATTCGAGGATGGTGAGCAGTTGGTTTACCATGTGATGATGGATGTTGATGTTGCTACGGGGTTTGGCAGGGCTGAGTTGTCACCAGTTTGTAGTCTAGCTTCCGCCGGATACTATCTTTACTTTTATCACCTTTTTGGATTGAGTTGTATTGTACCTTTGAGAGTTGTAATCAGCTAAATAAAGTTATTTCTTTTATTACGTTTCATTATGGTTTCTATGATGTGCACTACCTCGGGAAACCGAGATGGTAGCACCATTATACACTGGGGTAGTCCTTGGTAAGGTACATTGGTGTATGGGGGTGTTACAAAACCTTTTACGCAAACTATAATATGAAGATTCATAGCACTGCGACTTGTATAAGAGCATTAGCGAGTGGTCTTGATACTACCAAGAGGTCTTTATTTCAGTGGGAGGTTATGTTCGATATGATCGATACGTTTGTATGACAAATTTCTTTTATATGATAAAAGGATTGATTTTGCATTTAATTATCGTATAATTGATTATTTGTCCCAAAATAGTATACATTGTTTAAACAGATCACCAAGTGCGTGACTTGGTTATGGACCTCGATTTTATAAGATAATGTATTTATATAAGTCTCTAATCAGACATAGTGAAAGGGACACTTATGCCTTATAATGATTAGTATGTGTTGATTGATGATTACGTTCCGTAAGTCATGATATTAAGATATCAAACCAGGTTAAGGTTTAGCTTAGTGTCAACAAAGTTTCTTTCACCGTTTGGTAGTCTTTAGACCTGAGTCTTTCACTATTCAGTACATGTTAAGTACTAGTTTTGACATCATAAAACGTCAACCGTGACTGGTGGCAATAAAGGTGATGGTTGGGCTTGTCATGGAACATATGACTGGATGTGGTTTGACAATATGGGATTTTTTTCCTCCTTTGCGAAAGGAGTTTATCATCTTCGGCCTCTCGAAGAGTGCGAATTGTATAAGTGCATGGTCATGCCCAGATGAGGTGAAAGTCAGTCATCTGTTGTAACAATTCAACTCGGAGATTCGAGAAAAGAGATAGAGATTTATAAGGATGACACTTTTCTTACCCTATTCTCATATGAAGAGATAGAAGCAAAGAGATTATGGTGCCTTATAGGACATAATTGGAAGTGGGAGACTAAAAGATTTAGTATGCCCATATGTCCGAAATATTGTATAACCGATTAATCCTATGTGACTACAATGTCCTGTTAGGAGCCGCTTGTAGTCTGAGTCCTAATGAGTTAGGATTCGAGTAGTATTAGTCGGTCCTAGAGGATCACACACTAGATGAGTTTTGGACAATATTATAATTAATATAAATTAATTATAAAGGTAACAAGAATAATAATAGATTATTCTATTAAACTTTCAATATCCTAGATTGTCTAGGATTCTCCTTGAACTCCCTATATATATAGAGATATAAGGGGAGATGATCTGTTTTATGAAAGAACAAACTCTTAAGGAAGTAAGAGGGAAGAAAATTTCCCTTAAGTTTGTACTAGCCATACATACTCATATTGTGTGGATACCGGTAGAGGCGCAACACTTGGGGTGTTATTGTGAGACGGTTTCACGGATTATATTATTATTCAAACATGCACAATTTGGGTTTATATACTTCTTATTATTATTATTAGCATCTTATTGGAATTCTTCTGCATCCAAGTAAATTTATTAATCACCCTTTTGTTTAATCTTAGTACTTAACATGCATGAGAACTTGTGAATTCTGTAATTCAAATTCGTTGAAAATCGTTACAGAACCCGTGAGTGAATTCGATTGATTTTGAAGTTCATTAGATAGATGAGAGAGATTAATGAGATGTTAAGTCAAATGTGTGAGAGGGGTAAAATTATCCATTTCGCGTAATTTGTCGACGATTTGAAGTAATCTGTCGACGCCAAATAGCAGCACCCAATAATATATATATCACCTACTTGAGTTGCTTGACATAAACTATCAAACCGAAACCGGATCAAATTGACCCATTCACCCATTGTACCAACAAGTAACAACCTCGTAATGAATATATCTCCTCCTAACTCCCATTCCCCGAAAAGTAAGACTTCCCAAGTTCCGTAGCCCAACACGCAAGACACACCACACACACGACACACCCAATTAGTAACACAAGCCATGAATTCTGAAAATGTGACCCTTACCTTCCCTAAACAAACTCCTCGTGAACCTCTCTTCTCTTCTCCTAACCACGCGGTCTCTCCTTAACCTAACCCACACACTTCTCTCTTTTCCCATTTTTCAACAAACCCAACCCACAACAACAACAACAACAACAACAACAATCTCTCCTTTCCCCTTCTCCCTAACCAAAAATGTCCTCCGATCCCATCCCTTCCGAACCACCCAACCCTCCTCCCATCTTCCCTGACGACGACCTTGAAGACGACGTCGTTTCATCCGACGACCCTTCTTCCGACTCCAACGACGTCGTTCCTGACCCCGACTCATCCGATGACCCAGACGACACCGTTTCACCCCCCACAACCCTAACCACCACCGTCCCTCCTCCTACCGTAATCCCTACGCCGCCGCCTCCCTCCACTACCACCGCAATCACCGCCGTCATCGCCACCGCGGCGCCGCCGGAGAGAAAGCCGATCGACGACTCACGACGCCTTTTTCAACGGCTATGGACCGACGAGGATGAGATCGAGCTTCTTCAAGGGTTTCTCGACTACACCACCTCCCGCGGTGGCGCCACTGCCTCTGGTCATCATCATGATACGGCGGCGTTTTATGATCAGATCAAGAATAAGCTTCAGCTTGAGTTTAATAAGAATCAGCTTGTTGAGAAACTACGCCGTTTGAAGAAAAAGTATCGGAATGTTCTTAGCAAGATGACTTCTGGTAAGGATTTTGTGTTTAAGTCTCCTCATGATCACGCTACTTTTGAGATTTCTAGGAAGATTTGGTCTAATTTGTCTGCTAGTTATCGCGCTGGAGGCGGTGTTGGTGCTGGTCCTGGTGGTGGTGTTGTTGCTGTTGTTGAGTATGATGATGAGGATCATAACCCTAATCGAAACGCTGTTTATAATCCGGTTACAATTGCGGCTGCCACACCGCCTAGACCGGTCAATAGTAGTTATGTCATCAGTCATATTAATTTGAATGCGGCCAGTCCGGGTGGTGGGAGTGGCAGTGGCAGTGGCGGGGGCTATGACATGACTTCGAGTGCAGGATTGTCGAAATTGTCGACCAGGAAGCGACCTAGGGTTACAGGGGGGAAGGTGGAAGAGAAGATGATCAAGACCGAGGGTGGTATCGTGAATAACAATGTTGTTAACAGTATCGGTAATAATAATAATAGTAATAATAATAATAATAATAATAATAATAATAATGTGGGTCCGAATAATTACGTGAATAATGTTGGTGTGAGTCCACCATTGCAGGGATTGGTGGAGGAGACAGTTAGGAACTGTTTATCCCCTGTCTTGAAAAATCTCATCAATAATGCCACCAATAGCGCAATTGTTGCAAGTCCCAATAATGGTGGGAGTCGGGGTTTTAAGGGTGTTGGGACGTTGGCGTTAAACGCGGTGCCATTGAATTTCACTGGGGTGACCAATGTTGAAGGAGGAATGGATGAGAAATGGAGGAAGCAACAAATTTTGGAGTTGGAGGTGTACTCTAAACGATTGGAGTTGGTTCAGGACCAAATTAAGTTGTCCTTGGAGGAGCTCCGGTCGATGGAGAGTTGAGATTGTTAAGCAACAAATGGGGGATTGATTACATTGAAGCCGGATTACAACCCGGCTTTGGTCAATCTCTGTAAGGCGTGAATTTGTTTGAGCATATTATGAGATTATAAGTCGGAGATGAGTTAGGCGAATGATTGAAGTAGAGAAATGGTCTGGTGGATTGTGAGTGAATTTTCCGTCTAATTTAGATTGCTGTTTGATCCATCAATTCTGGCTGATGATTATATCTGTGTAGGTAGTAATAGTAACCGTGGCGTTAGCTGATACGTTTTTTTTGTCACTTGTTTTTTTTTTATTTGCCATATTTTAGTTTGACATAAGAAAGTAAGTTGCTGAATAATGTTGATTCTGTGTGGCAACTCACATAATTTTATGTATAGCAATGATTTGAATAGAGAACACGCAGATTCTTATAGAGGCCGGCCTTGGTTGTTCTTGAAGTTGTATAGTAAATGCAAAGACATTATAATATATCTGTTTGATACTTTGATATACACCATTTGCCTTTTCGATCGAATGGGATGACTGATGAGGCATACTGCTGTCAGTCTCAGTTCTTTCAGTTGCCGAGTAATCTTGATTGATGTCGGGCTACAGTTACACATCACACAGAGCACGATGAAGCCAAGCCAATCCAACCGGATGGGGTGGCGACAGCAGTGCGTGGGAAAACACTACTGTAATACATGTATACCACCTTACATGGTAAAAGAAGTTTCACAACCGACCTAATATAAAATCAACTTTACCTAGACTTGACAAACGAGTCAAGTGAGTTAAGTCGGGTTAGGAAATTATTTAGGGATAACGGTTAGTTTTTAACAATAAACATTATGAACGGGTCATATAGGGTCGGATTAATTCGGGTTTGGGTTTGGGTCAAGTTCGAGTCCTCAATTTGGGCATCGGGTATGTTCGGCCGGGTCAATTTTGGTTGGTCTAACTATAGCCATTATCCATAAACTCTTGTATTACAATAATTTTCAATGTTGAGCCACATTACAAGAAATTTTTATTGGGTTCTTATACTATCACCTCTTAATTACTGACCTTTCCACTTTGTACTCTGTCGTTTTCTAAATTACACGGTGGACCCTTGAACTCTATCGGCAGCTTCTTTTGTGGCCAGAAGTTGGCCTTCCGTCAATATTTCCCGTTAAGTCATGATTTGTGGTTAATATACCCCAGATTTACATCTATTAGTAATTAGTCCTTCTACCTGTATGGCTGTATAACCTTCCTTTTCAACTCAAATTAACTTCATAATAATCTATAGCTTTCCTCATCTGCCTGCATATTCTCTTTTTCTTACTTTGCGTCTCATTTTTGAATTTTTTTCTTTCAACACTTCCTCCTTTTATACGGGTATATTTCAATTATTAAACGTATGAAAATAGTGTCAATAATTTAAGCCAATTCCATGCTTTAATGCTTTAATTCAATACATATAGTGTATTTTAATCAAACGTTCGGAAATGGTTTGATTTGATGTTTACCCAAAGACGGAGCAGAAGTGTGTATGCCACCAAAAAACGTGATGGGTTAGTTTGGGACTATGGGACTTGTAACTAGTCAGAGTTGTAAATTTAGGTAATTACTGTTTTAATATACTCGGTTTGAAATACGAGTATTCTTTTACGAATTCATCTACTCTCTCGAATCCAGTCCATTCAATCTACAACCTCATACTTGAACAAAATCCCATCAATTACTCCCACAATCAACCCCATCAAAGCACTTAAATAAACTCAAATCCATTGATATCCACAGAAGTTTTGGTTAAATCTCAAAAGCTCCAACCACCTTCCGACTCGTCAACTAACTTCGACTTGTCCATCCTGCTTGGTGCAGCATCTTGCGCCACAATCACCATCTCCTCACATAACCGGTAATACCATTTTTTGTACAAGGACAGCGACCCAAATGAGATGATAGTCATTACAGATGGTGGTGGTCAGCAATACGGGGACGGATATGGTAGTGGTCAGCCAAACGAGGACAGAGATGCAGCAACAGAGGTGTACGGAAATGGTAGAGAATGAAGATTGATAAAATGGCGGGAGCAGCAAAATTGGAAAAGGTATATGGAATTTACCAAAACGTGTAGATAAAAGAGTAATGTTCTAAATTTATAATAAGTCCACTTCATTATAGATAGATCCAATGACCGACACGATTCTACTCGAACTAAGTCAAATTAAACACATGAAATAGCCACACAACCCATACCGAAACAAGCATGAGCAAAATAACCTTAAGAACACAATGACTACTGAAGCAACACACGTATTTCCACAATCTAAAATTGACTTGTAAAGACACAAACCCTACAGGCCACAACCTAAGACAAGCCAGAGCTGAAATAATCACTCCATGAATGTATGACTACTAAAACACAGCTGATTTGTCAAAGCCTAACAGTAACCGCACATGCAGTGAACATATACCACCAGCTTCCTTCAACATTCAAGCAATCAGAATGAAATTTGTAACTATAGGTTATAATTGACGAAGTGTGGAGTGTGGATAGCTTTACTTGTCTACACTGATGGAGCTAGTCTAGTAAGACTTGACTGAATCTGAAGGCATGTGTTCGGGTTGATACTTCATACCCTATCCAATGGATTAGCAGAAGCCTGCAATTGTACAATGAGAGTCTACATAAAATCTTAGATATTACAGAAAAAATAATGTGAAACAATTAAATTATAAACGATGGTACATATAATGGCCCTTCTACCCTGAAATCTGAATTAGAACACTTGATAAAAAAAAAAAAAACTGAAAATACGCTGCCTTTAGTAATCCTGCACTTATGTCACCTGAACAATAAGACCGTTTCATTCACAGCCATCCCTCGATCCAAAGGATATGTAAATCAGCATGCCCCTGATATCCAGGATATACATACAGCAGCGACAGGGAACGTTTTGCAGCAAAAGCACAAAAAGTTCTCATCTTTTGTCCGCCTTTAAAATGCAAGAGTTGTCTGAAACCTTGACACTTTACTATAGTCACATATTAACATCCTGACACAACATTCCTTCAACACTACTCGACTTCATTTTAGTCCAAAAAGCTGAAAATTGTCACATACCATGCAGGCACGCTGATGGGCATGCACCCACATTCATTACTTCCAGCCGGTTACATAATTAATCTTCTTCTCCAAGATATTGCACCCGCATTGTTTTAGTTCAATTAACCGTGCAAGTCTGCAATCAATACACAAATATACATACTTAAACCTATCGAAGCACACGTCAACTAGCTTAGCTTGTTAAGTCCTTGAGAGTACTCATGGCCTGGGTTTGAAAGCCGCCAGCATCAAAAACTGCCCCTGGCTCCCTTTACGCTAAAAAAATGTAACCTTTTAGAAAGAGAATCAAAAGTTTTGATGCATCATCCTTGTTGCGTGGATCCTGCATCTGATGAACTATGGGGCCCATGTGTCTTGACTTGATTCATCTGGCGAAGCTGCTGTTGCTGCCGAGGTAAAATCTCTTGCTGTCGGAAATACATGTTATTTCCAGCTTCGGGTCTATTAATCCACTTGACAGGTGGCGACGGGAGTTGACTCCCATTTTGCACAACATTGTGCTGAGCCCTAGGTCGCATCAACATCTGTGGCCGATTCCTAGGCCCATCCATTGTCAAATTTGACATGGCAGCTCGAAGATCACGATTGTCTTCTGGCCTGCCATGGTATCTATCTCCCCGAGAGTCATATGGCGCCCTAGGCCCATTGGGTGCACCTCGGGGGCCATGGTGGTGACTAGGCTGCCCATAATTGTAGTTGCTGTCGTCATAGTAGCCTCGTTCATACCCGGCAGGTCCGGCAGGTCTGGGCCTGTGAGACATAGGGTGTCCAGGATGATTCCGATGTGGCATATAATCTACTATAGGAGATGAGTCAATCTGTTTAATATTTAATGTACTCTTTAAAAGACGGTGAGCAGCTTGACCCAACTGAGGCCCACCTATTGCCCCCGCTACTTGTGGCCTGAGAGATGAAAACGGCACAAGCAACATTATGAAAAATGATGAAAGAGGAAAATATTGCTCGGAACCTCTGAATGGAAAATGCTGATTCAAGAGCCATTGTGTTAAAACAGATCATAGAATCAATAATACCCCATATCAGATGTTACTAATAAAACTTGAAAATTGCTGAAATTTACCGTTCGCGCCCTGATTGCCTTCTGCTGTTCTGTTCATGCCATAACTCGGGGAAAGGTTTGACATCGGAATAGTTAATCACCTGCAGTGAAACAACTTCAAATCAAAAGATGTGGCTGAGGATAGTATATATATATTAAAAAAAATGAACCGTACAATAGAATAAATAAACCCGTGTTATACAAGAATAGCAGATATTGAGTACAAATAAAGAGAGTAAGGAAATTTGATATCTATAGAAACAAAATAAACTAACTATAGAATAATTAACCCACATTATACTAGAATCACAAACTCTCATTTTTGGCGCGTCACAAGCTTGTGACGTCTCACAGCCGGTTAAAATAATGTTAAAATGAGGTGATTGTGAGTTGTCACAAGCAAGAATAGCTGTACTCGAATAACAGATACTGAATAAAAATAAAGTGAATATCCAATATTACATTGATTTAGACAAAACATGGCCATAGTACAGTTTACTCCGCTACATTATTAGAAACTGTGTGACACAGGATTTACAGCTAGATTGAACTTCTCAATAAACAGGCAGTTGGAAAACACGCACGCATAGTTCACTCTGCAACAGTATTAGAACTTTTTGGGAGCTTTAAGCTGGTTCATGTAAATGCAACAACTTTACTCCAATGCCCCCAATTCCCACCTGTGCTTATGTGTTAAGAACATGGAAAGGATATTTCTAGATGAACTCTAATAAAAACTGTGATGTAACATGCTCTGTTACTTCACAAGAGGTTATGCAACAACGGACTACATTGAAACAAAATTAAAGAACAGTAACAGAAATCTCAGATCCGCAAGCACAATTGATAATCTTCTAAGATATTCTAAATACAAAGGACCACAAACCTTTGCTGGCATGATCACTCCCTTTGGACATTCTGCAATGTGTTTATGAGGCAGAGGATTCAAGTATGTGATGTTTCTGTAGAAGAAATTATTGCTCCCAGAGTAAGCTTTGAAATCAAATATAACATCCGTGACTTTGACTCTTCATTTCAAAGACCGTATCAGTGTCAAACAAGGATAGAGGTACAAAATCCTTAACAGACAGTTACTAATCCGACACTTCTACCAGAGAGAAAAAGGGAGGCTTGAATCATAAAAGTTGAGAACTCTTATAATCATAAAAGTTGAGAACTCTTATAAGAAGCATAAAGTGTGATGTTTAATGTTTTTAAGCCTTATGCACCACATATCTGCCTATATCACCTCAAAAACACAACATAATTATTTATTACTTCTAAATAAAATCTGTCTTGAAATCCCGTCCTCTTTTAAGAACATAGTCTGAGTCATGGCGTGTCCACACTGGGAAACGTACCCGTATTTGACACCTGTACATAATACTGAGCTACATAGCAGATAAGACGACTATGCCACATCTCCAGAAAAGACTTACAGAGCTTGATTATTGATAATATCTGGTAACCCAGCAACACTGGAGGGGATCACTTGTCTCCACCCGTTCCTCTCAGATATCCAAAGATATCCATTCATCCCGTCGCTAAAAAGAAAAAAAAACTAATTTTTCACTATATCTGTAAGTGTTAAGGCATGTACTAATCCACTGACGATACTGCAGTAAGGAAATCAAACCTAATATTGGTGTCGATAGGCCAAGCATATCTTTGCTGGGCTGGTAGCTGATAAAAGAAATGGTAAAATGGTACAATTTGTGAAGCCAAAGGATGAGCAGGATGCACATAAAGCAAATCAAGCATCGCACTGTTTCGTAACTGTTCTTGTACCTGCAAATGTGCACTACTATTAGGGATTCTCACATTCACCAAGATGCTCCCTCCATCTCTCATTTATGTTGTCCACATTTGGCTTTGATGGGTTTGACCAATGTTTGTGCATAATAGACAACAATAGACTATATAGTCAATGCCTCTTTGTGTTGCTAACACAAGGGTAAGGCTACGTAAATCCAACTCTCCCTTTCCTCACAATTTGCGGGAGCCATTGAGGCACTGTTGTTGTTGTTGTGTAATATGAGAAACAGTTGTTTTGACGAACAAAACAGGACAAAGTTCACAATGAATCCCTACTCGCATTCTAAAAAAAATTGAATTGGTCCAAGTTGACATTGCTTGACCGCCAAAGCAATTAGGGACAATATATTTGAGATGGGATGTAGTAATTCCAAAGGTAGTCAGCTAAAGGGGTTACAGGATTGGAGGTAAATGTTAAGTCAGGAATGCTCAAGAAAAAGTAGATACGGACAAAAATAAGAATGAAGGGAAGACAAGGAGTGGTAGAGAGAGGATGAAGGGTCGGTGGGTGGGTGGGTGGGTGAAAGGAGAGAGGAGGGATTAATACTTCCATATGAGATTAATACATCAACCAAGGAAGAGATGGATAACTATTACCTCCATCCACCACAACCACTACCTCCTAATTCATTTATATTTTTCCTCCACTACTTCCCTAACAATTACCTCAAGGGGAGTAGGGGACTCGAGTATGAAAAGGTCAGCAGAAATGATGTCGCACTGAGTAAAATCAAACACAAAAATAAATCTAAGGCATTGAGCTAAAACGCTTAAAAAAGTAATTGCCCGAGAAATAAGCAACTCTTAGCCTTTTCGGTATATACAAAAAAAGCTAATCAATGATTTGAACCAAATTATGCCCACATTTTTGGTAGACAATAGCTACTTGGAAGATGGAAATAAAATTTGTACGACAGAATGAAGGTGTTACATCTATTACTTACTGTCAAAGTAGCCTCAAGATTCTTTGTCTCATCAAGCAATTTCTTCTCATCAATAAATGGCAGCTTGGCAATACCCTGGTCACAAGATAGAGAGATTAGATCAAAAGATTAAAAATAACTATCATCAAGGGAAGATAATGGGGCTGGAGGACAGCATTGTGTCCTGCCTTTAATTTCTATTGCAGCACTCTTGAAGGGAGGGTTAGACCACAATTGCGTGGTTCAGGGTTCAGTCAGCTGATCATCAAACCAAATCATCCGTATTTAGAACAGGGTTCTTTCAATGAACTCAAATTCGTTACCCGAATTGGGTTGAATATGTAACCATGAAACGGTCGAAAATGTGTCATTAGACTCCCCATCTCACCTTTCACAGAGACTATATATTACTCCATTTCACTATGATCTTCTTGTTACTATTGGGCACAATATTTTAGGGAAGAGGAACATGGGTTCTTAATTAAAGAGGGTGTGTGGAGTAAGAGATGGGGTAATCTTATCCACATATTTTGTGTCAAGAAGGAAAGAGGAAGATCATAGAGAAAAGGCCCAAAACGGAAAGGAAGATCTTAGTGAAATGGAAGGAGTAGTACAGAAACTTCCGAGAAAAGAAAAGGAGAAAAGAAACTTGCTTAGCTTCAACATACCTGCCACGCAAAGCGTTTACCATTCATATCAATCTCAAAATCTGGCATACATGAAAAGAAAAATAAAAGCAATTATGAGACGATGATGATGGGATGCAGCTACTTAGAATACTGAACAGCTAATCAACATTACCGGCAGGATAGAACTCCTGCAAGGGTGATGATGGGTCTGTCATTAACTTCCTGTACATTTCAGGCAGAGCATCGGAACTGTATAATATCGGACATTCTATAATCAGTAAGGTTATCTTTGAGAAGTTACATAAATATTAATTTGAAATCTAAATGCGATAAACATTATAACCTGGCAGCCGGTAGAGTTCCCAAGAGCTGGTCAAAAGGCTTGAAAGGCTCTCCCAAGAAAAATGTTATTTCCATATCAGTTAGATCTTTAAGATCCGAAGCGAATGGAGCATAGTGGTATGGATAGAACCTTCAAGAAAGAAAGTTATCTCTTTAACGAGCAAGTCGATAAATAAGTAAGAGTTCATAACAGAAACATGAATTGATGGATACAAAAATAACAACATCCATATTTTAAGGACAATAAAACTCCGGAAAACAACAGAACATCTAACAACCATAGTCCATAATTACCATTGCCATGAGCTAACACCTTGGTAGTAGTAACGACAAACCCAACACAAACCTTCAACATACTTCAAAACCTGCACATATACAGAAAGACTTGTTGAACACCAGATATTGAAAAAGATGAATTACATGAGCATCTCCAGTGTCAATTGTCAGGCACATAGCATAAGCATCAATATAAGCAATGAGTCTCAACTGAATTTACAACTGAAGAGCACGCAACTGCCAGATGAAACTATGCACACATGACATGACAACACACAGCAAAAATTCGACACAAGTCTAACCTATGACACCACTTGTCTGGAAAAAAGCAAATCCACCAAATAATTATTACACTAACACCAGTCGTTTACAGTTTAAAAGAATGAATTAACTAATCAGTGAACTAAGCCAAGCAAACTTGAGTTAACCAATGAACTAAGCTGATCAAAGTAGAACAAACATAATAAATGACCACTGCATTCCTCACCGAGATCAGTGAAAAACAGAGAGAAAAATTCACAACTCAAGAATATAACAATTAACAAATATAATTTATGAAATAAAAGGAGGGGGGAAGGAAGCAAGGTTGTTAGAATCGGGATTCTTCTTTGGATCAAAGATGGAGTGGTAAGATTGGATCGCGGGATCGAATCGAGGATCATAAGATTCAACACATAGCTTGGATAAACAAGCTTGTGTAAAAAAAATGGTATAATTTGTGAAGTATAATGTTAAAAGTCTATTTAACGAAATGGAAATCTTTATAATCATATCAATATAGGAGTATTACATATACCTTTAATTGAGTTGTAAGTACAAAATAACAAGTTAACAACCACCTCACAAAATAAGAAAAACATGAGCCTTTTACGATCCAACCATCAATGCCACATGATCATGTACGATCCTATGCGATTCTGAACGATCCTATTAACACTCCTTCCACTAAAATGATCCTACGACGATTTGAATCGTTTTCCATAATTTTGATCATAGGATCGCGATTTTGACAACTATGACTTGAAGGACGAATAACGAGCAGGACATTTTGTTTTTCTCTTCTTTGGATGGACGGATTTCGGGGAGAAGGAAGGAGAGGGAGGCGAATTCCCTTGTTTGGTTAGCAAGTTGGATAGGAGGAATTTTGGCGGGATCCATTTACCCTCCTTAAACCAAATAAAAATTCTTCAAATATGGGAAGACGTGGAAATAAAATGACTTTTGTGGATTCCCTCTCCCTCCCTTTCCCTCACCACCCCTTCAGTCATGTATCCCAAGAAAGGGTTAGTGTATAAGTTACTCAAAGCTTCTACTTATATATATAATCAATAGTGCTCTATACTTAGATGATAGAAGGGCATCTATGGCCTAGCAAAAGCTGGAAAGCCAAAGATACCCAGCACATCATAGAGGCCAGTATCAATGACATCACACATCTTAGATTTTCTTCCAATCTGCCTAATCACTTCAAAGGTTAAGTTTTTGCTCCAACTTTGCTCATAATTTAACCTAAAATTTCGGCAATCTCATTGTAAGGAATGAAAAATAGACACGATGAAACAAGTTTCAGCATGAATGATTCGTCCAAACGCTTCGTCGACGAGAAAACAACAAGGGAACATATCTCAAAGGCATTACTTTACGATAAAAAATTACGCATCAACATTGAAGTCACTCACCACTTCTTTTCTAATCTTGTCAATTTCTGAAGGACTTGTAACACCAAATTTCTCGGAATAATACCTCTCCTTGTAACCAGGCTCCCCTAGTTTGATCTGCGAAAATCCAAAATTGTTATGGAGTACACTCTCAAAAGACGTCAGTAGTACAGGACATAAGCTCAAACACATGTCAATCACAACAACAACATCATAGCCTTAATCCCAAAATGATTTGGGGTTGGATGACATGAATCATCCTTTAGAACCGTCCATGGGTGATCGCACACCTCAAACTACGAAAATACAGAAAAGGAAAAGTGAAAAACACAAGGGGGTGAAACATAATACAAAAGTCAAGGTAAACTTATAGGTTTTAAAATCGAAGTCCGGATTTCTTTTATAAAAACTTAGAATTTCAATCGAGAATAAAGATTAAAACAATTTTGAAAACCGAAATAAAACTTAAGGGCCCGGAATACCTTAAAAGTGAACCAAGTATTAATATATAAGAAAGTTGTTGGTACAAACATGTAATAAATCCGAAAAGAACAAATAATTTTTTAAAAATTAAATAAAAACACTAAATATTTCAAATAACATCAAATACTAAAAATCGACATGTATCATTTCCCTCCATTGTGCCCTCTCCATCACCATTCCCTAGCCAAGCCTGAGAAATCTCATATCGTACTCTATCACTCTCAGCCATGTAAACACATGTCAATCACAAAAAAAAAAAGACAAAACCAGTAATAAAATGAACAAGCATTGTCAAAAGTTCAAAAACCAGTAAATGTACAGAATGTATATGATTTAATTAAATATTCCTAAATTCTAATATTAGAGAGGGAAATAGCTGTATATCAGTATCTAATCAATACAGGGAGAAATAATGTCTGCATGTAGATTCCTTCCTATATCGTTCCTTCAACTCCAAGTAAATGATAGTTAATACAGTACTTGTAACAACCGAAACCAAGTTCACCAGTGCCTCAGCTTTTGGCTTAGAGAAGGTACCAGAGTAGTAGACTAGTACTACAGCATCATACTGATTACGACTTGAACAGCTAAAGATTGCAACAAAAAAGCACCGGAATAGGAAAAATATCATCCAACAGAAGTAAAACCCTTTAGATGTCACCGAAAATCATTGTTTGACATTGATTTTGTACAAGTTACAAGAAACAACAGACATAGCCTAACCTTGTCCTCAACAGGCACTGAAGGCTCTTCCAATGAATCTTTAGGCTCTCTTCTTGCCTTGTTTTTCTCCTCATTGATCTCCATTACCTGAGAATAAAGAGTATTTAACTATTTATCTCATATATTTCACGCGATTGCTTAACAAATAACAATAAAACTCAAAGCAAACGCCAAAGACGTGACACCAGATAGAAATCAAAGAAAAGATCGGTGCAACAAGGAAACAGTGAAATAAAGATTACAGCTAAAGAGCTGACAAAAAGAAAACTACGTCAGACAAGAGAAGACAAAAGACTGAGAGGCTCAAAGATTACATGGCAACCCTTATCTTTGAACAGGGAAGATTAATAATTTCTGTTTGTTAAAAAAAAAAGTGACACTGCTTCAAATAGAAAGCAGATGATCAATGTAGCACATTAAATAGCACTCAGTTAACATGTAACAGGTGTGCAAAATACACCAACACTAAATCAAAATATCAGGCAAGGAAATAATTAAATCTAGAGAATTAGGCACCTGCTGTATGCGGGCACGTTTATGAAAGATTTGGTCTTCATGAACTGCAACTGATTGAACGAAGTACTCCACTCTATCAAGAAAGACCTGAGAAAATAATAGTTATTGATACTAGCTTCATTGTAAGAAATATAAATTATAAAAACGCATCAATTCCTTTACGAAAATATATTTAACTATGATAAAGTATGGAATTGAAAAGGTTAAAAAGAAAATGTTTTCTGCTAGATCACTTCTCTCGAAATTCAATCTCCTCTATAATCCAATAAATAAGAAGTCTAAACTCACATTCATACCAACAGTTAGCATGTGTTTCATATTCAATGTACAGGAAACATGAGACACACTAAAAGTCAGAGAAATATTAGAACACATGAACTCGGAGATAAAACATTATTGTATTTTTTCAAGTTTACTCCTAAACTTGTTTTAGCTTAGCACTTGTTAGTTTTCATTGGACAATTAGCTAAAAAATTTTACAAGCAGAAATAGAGAGGCTTAAAATTAACAAGGGGTAGTAAAATCCATGTATCCTCAGAATAAATTTTTCACATAATAATACCCAAAAGGATAGGAAATGTAAAACATAATTACAACATTGTGATCAAAATTTTTGCGCAGTATTCATTTTCATTCATTCATCATAAAATGAAAATGTACAAAAAACAGATCTACAAAGTAATTGCAAATAAATGAACAGCACTCACTTCACCAGCCTCCGTAAGATAACCGCCCATAGCAGCAAATTCTCTTCTATATACATGCATCAGCAAATTTATAGCACCCTTCAAAAAATAAAACAAGATTCATCACGACAAAGGTCTGCCAAGTCCGAAAAGAAAGAAGCCAGATAAAAAAGTAATAATACTGCATCTCTCTATATATACACACAAAATACCATGAAAAGATACAAGTTACAACAGCAAATGCATTCAAAGGATACATGACATTATATACCTCCCGTATTTCTAGTGTAGGCATATGTGGAAGGAAGTCATTGCCCACAAAGAAACAGAGGAACACGAAATCATCAATCAGGCGTTCAAAGTTGGTCTTAAATGGAGGATTGAGAATCTCCAGATCATATTGCAGATACTCCCTCAAAATCCAAATATTGAGAAACTGTAACAACAAGCAGACACAATATGAGACAGTCGAATACAAAAAAATGACAAAGATGGCTACAGGCAAACTGAAAAGAACCACCGAAGCAGGGAGGTCCACCAGCATACTTGATATTTTTTCTTGTATACAGGGGTTTCATCTACTAAATTTCCATTTTGGTCACCAGAGTTGCCATGACAATCAGCAGCAAAATGACCAATTTGTCCACAACGGAAACATTTCTCCTGTTGCGAAGGCAGAAGGACCACCTAAAGGGAAGAAAACAAAGTCAATGACATATGAAAAAGGATAAATCAGCCATTCACATCCCTTGGTAAAAGCTAAAATATAAAGGTACAAAGCAAAATGACTCGTAAAGAGTAACCATAAAAGCAAAGTGAAATGGATGTGTCCGACAACCTAAACCAAAGGCCCGTGTAAATAGACCAAAATAAGACACATTTAGAACGATAAAAAAAGACAAACACAACAGCAAAGACATAAATTCTCCAACCTCAGTCAAAGGTACCCCACGTTCAAAATTTCAAGGGGTACTTCCTCAAAGGTGTCTATCTCTTTTTCTTGAGGACAATGTTGTCAGGATCGGGATTCTACTTTGAATCGTTCGGGTCCCGAGAGATCAGATCGCGGGATCGGATCGTAGGATCACATGATCCTACGATTCTCGCTAATTTAGATATGATTGATGGAAGGGATCACACAAATATATATATATAATTAACTATAAAATAACATAAATAAAGTACTAATTATATAACTATAAAAGCCGCAATAGTGTTTTTGAACAAAAGAAATGATAATTCAACCGTTAATGTCACCATTTCTAGTTTACAGCAACTAAGGAGCAAAATGTTGAAAAAATAGTGACACGGACAATTGTAGTCTCGGACAACATACTAATATCAACACTAGTCATCAAAGCTTATTGTTGAAAAAATAGCGACAGGGACAAATGGAGGGACAAATGGAGTCTCGAACAACATACTAATATCAACACTAGTCAGCAAAGCTTATTTAGGGTTCATGGGTGATGAGTAATGAAAGTAGATTGTTAAATGTTAAATTGGGAGTTAGGGTTCATGGGTATTCGACAAAAGAAATAGAATTAGAAAGTTGGGTTTATTTGTTTAGCTGGGGCTTATTTTCACATCTTTTTTACTTCATTTTTGTTATTTTTGTTAGTCAAACATGTTAACATAACTAAGTGGCCACATAAGTCAATGAAAGAAAGGGAATTAAGAGTGTAATAGGCCTTAGAATGTTGCAAGGACATGTGGCCCACTGGCCCATTACATGAGAAAGGCCTTTATTAAAGGCAAAACAAAGAAACGTACGATTCTACGGCGATTCTGAACAATTCTACACGATTCTACTCCATGACGATCCTATGAACAACTTGGATCATTTAACTATTTTTGGAACGTAGTATCGTACGATTTTACGATCCGGATCACGATTTTAACAATATTGCTTGAGGGAGTTAGATTATATAAGATATAGCTAAAACGTACACATAGAGTGCATACATGTACAAAAAGACTGCCAATCATTATCCCACAAAGTACAAGGTTATGCAGTAACCAACCTCTCTCAAAATTGAGAAGTGGACCTCATGTGTGGCTAAAGCCAACATTATCAAATCAGCATCCTGTAGATTTGACAAACAATTTGGTTAAAACAAAAGTTGCATGCATACATATCACAGATATCAGGGCAAATACATGGACATTAAAAATTGCATAGAACTCACAAGTCCATAGAGACAATGTCGAGTATTTGGATCAAAACCAGGAAGGTTTCTTTGCAAGCGAATGTATGACATAACTTTATGTTCTCCTTCACCAGGCACATTGGCATCAGACAGAATAACCTTCAGAGAAGCACCCAATGGAATCGCATAAATATACTTCGATAATCTTGAAATTCAGAAGCACAGAAAAATGATGAAGAAGAGATTGCTCCAAAGTAAGAGATTTATCCATCGACTGAAGAGGACAGAAGTTACAAAAAAAAGATACCTTCATCTTCCGCCACCCGGGATGATTGTTCAAACGTTTCTGAATATAATATTGAAGAGCCACCGACAGCACAAACATAAACTCTGTCCCTGGAGTAATGACATTTGAGTCACAGGTTTCTGCTTTCTCTTTGAAAGCTAGGATCTGTCCTTCAGCCTCAAACTCCTTCCTCAATCTTTCCTCTTCTGCTTCCTAGGATGAAAAAACAAACAACTCATCTCAGAGGGAGTAGGAAAAACTCAATTGGACAAAAAAAAAACTAAAATTTGTCTCACGGCATCAGCAGCATCTTTTGCAGCTCTGAAACGTCGGGAGCGTTGCTGATTCATCTTAGCTCTTGGCGCAACTCCATCTATCATAAGTCACAAATGAATCAATTTCATACAGTAGACTTTCAATAATATAAGAAGCCAAGGTCAAATGCAATTACCAATTGCCATATAGAGAATCTTCCTTGGGCGAACCAACGTGATGAGATGATCAATGTAGGCAAACATTGTTTTGAACACATCGTCATATGTTGTGGGTGGAGGCTGCATTTTAACATAAATTCGAAGTCAACATTTACAATCTCCGCTCAGTACCGTGAATTACTTTTTGCTAGTTGTCTACACGGAATAGGTACATGGAATAGGGGTATACATATGCCAAACGAGAAAAAAATGATAGCGCTAGGATCTAGGATACATTCATCAAAGAAATAGGCAAAAAAAAGGAAGAAAAAGCAGAGTGAAATTACAGATACTATCAACTCGTAGCGTTGCATATGTGCTAGCCTATACCCAACCATAATGAAACTAAACTTAAGGAAAACCCAGTTAATCAATATTCATGCACCGACACTATAACCAATTTAATCACAATTTATTGTGTTTGAAGAAAATATCCACTCTCAACGCTCGCCTGAGGCACGTTTTTTAAACAAAGCATACTATGCCAGGATCGAAGACTTCTAAGGTCCTCGTAAAAGGATGTATGATCAATAATCTCTTGACCAATAGAATTTTCCATGACAAACCAGAAGTTCAAAACTTATGTCCCCAGTTCTCATCCTTCCATATTTCATAACAACAATGTATCACGCAAGGACAAATTCTCAACTCGTAAGAGATGCAAGCATCACTGGCCGAATAAACAAAAGAACAAAACTTTCTTTTCTTGGCAACCTCTCCAGAACAAATTTCATCACAAAGGTCAACTCACATATCATTAGAGCACTAAATACACCAAAATTCCCCTCATTAGCTAATGTCAAAAGCTCAACTTTCATCTAAACTGAATCCATCCAGCTACTTGTATTAATAAAATCTCAAATCATAGTTTGATTCAATGCTCCACCCTAGCCTACTAATAATTGTACCTTAGAATTAAAAAATGGAAAACTTGATAGTTGATCCACAAAGTCTCATCTTACTACATTCCACGTGAGCAACCATCTTTCATGTATCTCGTCTCTGACACGAACTAAAAGATCCATCTTTAACATACCAAATAACCTAAAGTTTGCATCTTTCGAACAGTTGAGAAAATACGCCAAAAAATACAATTTCTATTCATAAACCACAACTTCGATAGTACAATAACCATAAAATGAACACGATTCAGCTAATTAACCCTTATACAATAACACCCATATCACCCACCCTTGAAACAAGAATACATAATTCCCGGAATACAAATTAGATGAACACCCCGAAAGCTCAAAACTTCCACTAAACTGAGATCCACACAACTACTTTTTACTTGTAATTCCTTAGACCATTATATATCTACGCTCTGAAAGTCCGAACTAGTAAGCTTGAAAAGGTACCAGATTAATTAAAAAGTACTAATCCATTGACCCCTGCTATTCTCCTCCAAAGAACATAAAGCTCAAACTTAAATACCCCATCTCTTGCATTTTCATTTTAATAACAACGTCGTATCTCAGGCAATTCAATATTCATATAGCCGGAAATCAAAAGACGAGGCTTTTCAAATCTTTCAGCTACTTACTATACCCAAATTATCATCACCAGCTCAAAAAGTACAGAAAACAAAACATCAAAATCAACAAAAAAAAACTCATGAAACAATGCCACACTAACTTGTCCGCACAATAATTCAAATCCCATGATTTCTTTATTAGCAACAACCCTAAAGATCAAAACTTTTAACTAAAATGTGCTAGGAAATCCACAAAATTTCAATTCCTACACTTATAATTGACCTAATTGAAAACCTAAATGGAAAATTAGATACTTCCTGGTCCATTTGCCAGCGTGTTACGAAAAAATGTATAGAATTAAATGGAACGGAGGAAGTATTAAATTATACATTTATACCTTTTTGTCAGGGTGGAAACAAGGGTGAATAATCCCATTCATATCCAAGTATAAATTATCAAACTCCATGCCATTAGGGTTTGGTTTAGTAACATCAACAGGCTGTAGGACGCCGTTTCCATCTTCCTTAGGTTCTTCTTCAACGACGTCGGAGATCGCCAAAGGATAACGATCAGCTAACCACCTGTAGAATGCTGGAACACCCATTCAATCAATGAATAAATTAGTAATTGTAAATGGAAAGTTGACAAGATCTGTTGTTTATATGAAAACTCTAGATTTGGGGAAAAGAGAAATTGAAGAACCCTAATTTGGGTTTTGAATTGGGAATTGACTACTTTTGTGTGTAGATGTTAGACAACTTATAAATGTAAGGATGTAATAAAAATAACAAAACAAAAGGTTGATGAAGTTTCTGAGTTCACAATTAATGATTTCTTGTGTTTGCGTGTGTCCTTATCTCAAATACAAGAAAATTAGAGTAAACACGGACAAAATTGAATGCTTTCTTTGGTGGGATATTTTGTAATTTATGCTTCTAGTCCTCTTTTATTCGAGTGCTCAGCAATTGATGGTTAAACAAAGTTAATGAAATCTATATACAGATATACAATTACACACTTATCTAATTGTCATATCAATATATCTAACTTAATAAGCCACGTTATTATCATTTATTTATTATTTAAAAAGAAAAAGAAAAAGAAAAAGTTTATAATATTTGTAGCATTAAATACAAACTAGAGCACAATAAACATCAAAATTTGGATTTTTTTTTATTTTAAAGTACATTATACAACATCAAAAGAAAAATAAAATATAAAAAATTTTGGGTTTTGTTGCCAAAATCAATTATACGACAAATAAAAATCATATTACATCACTCTATATTTTTACGTTGTTTGTAAATGGTGTCCCTTCTTTTGTTATATATCTCCTGAATTTTAATAAATTGGATGCATAAGGAAAACTTCAAAATTAATGTCTCAACATAAATTTTCATATAACGTCTTCAAATATTATAATGGCGTAAGAAAATTAATATATCGTATTATAAGGACGATATAAAATACGCCATAACTCTTCTAAAGTCGTATTATGCAACAATTTAAATAAAATGCATTGCAATGAGAACAAAACAAATTAAAGCCTAAAAGACGCGAGCTACAGGGAGGAAAAAGAATTCCATAAATACATCATTAAACAAAAATAATAATATTGTGTGAAGAGAAAAATATATAAAGAGATAGAAATAGAGAATTAACCAAATCGTGTTCGATATAGATTTTTTTTTTTTTTTTTTTAAATTTAAACAAAAACGCATTATTCCACCACCAACACGCCCACCATCTCCTAGGTTGCCACCAACCTATCAGCCCCTTCCAAGCCACCATCAACCAGCTCTGCCCCTTCTAAAAACATGTCAAAACCCAACTCTCTCGCTCATTGACCAATTGTTAACCATCACTATTGTACCCTTTTCTCCGACACGTCTTTTACACCTGACTTCAACACAATCATCGTCAATCCAAGAAAACCTTAAAAATCTAAGTTCATGAATAAAACGGAAATAAATACTAGAAAAAGGGAGAAGAAAAACATTAATATGATCAATAGTTACTAATAAACAAATCAAATACATTTTCTATAATCAAATTAGGTTTTAGGGAATTGAGTTTATTGTTTTTTTTTAATGGTAAGAGTGTGGAAATGAAAAGTGTACTAAATACATAAACAGATACATTATATTAGTAATATAAATATTAATCGTAATATTATCAAATTTATATAATGATAGTCTTAAAACGTGACACTATAATTGCTTATACAACCACTGATAGCTATAATTTTGGTATCGATTTGACCCCTATTTATACCTCTAGTCGATTTGATTTTGTGTCTTTTGATCGACAATAGCTCATTTTATATGTTAATTAATAATTGTTAGTTTTATTATAATTATTGTGAATAAATGTTATTTGTCGAAATTTGGTATTGCTCTTTGTTTTGATATTTTATAGGTGTTAACAGCTAGCAGAAGCGAGACGGAAAAGCTGCAAGATGAAGAGTAAAGACGGGTCAAAGTCAAGTCAGCCATGAATAAAGTAAATATGGGCCGAGTAGGATAAGAATTGGAGACCAAATTGACATGGACAATTCTCCAAGAAACCACCACGCATTCCGTGTTGCTCCCTTGTTCTTGATGCAGCCAACCCGACACCGAGGCCACGACCACGCCTGCCCCTCCATCCCCAAACGCCTCAGTTCGCATCATCAGGTTCGTGTCAGTTCCGAACCAGTCTCCGTTCCCCTCTTCATCCACTCATTCATCACCATCGCCAAACTCAACACCAATACCACATCACCATCAACCACTGTGCTCACTTCCGCCATACTAAACATCCACCATTTGACTACCCATCAATCGAACCACCAGCAATAACCCATCGGACTTGGAATTGAAATCTGAGTTGACATGAAGCCTCCATGAACAACCCAATCACCACCGTGCTCACCTGAGCTGCCATGATTTCAATTCATCATCTCCGCCGTCGAGCCTAACATCGATTAATTTGAAGCTAATCAATCCCAGAACCCGAAACTCCGAGCAACAACATCAGGTGCGACCACCGAACTGCTCTACTCTACATCATCAGGTATATTGGACCCGAATCAGTGCAACCCGAGTTCGTTCTCCTCACAATCGACCACCATCGTACTCCTCTGCGCCAATATTCACCACCACTCACATATTCAGCTGCGCCAAATTCGAATTCTTTGAACCGAGTCCGCAGCAGCTATTCAATTGAGCATAGTGGAATTTGGAGTAAAGAAGAAAGGAAGAAGGAAAGAGAGTAATCTATTGGGTGAAATCAATCAACTGCCGAGGGGCGAAATTATACCTGATAGGATGTTTTGATGCTTTAATCAGGTGAAAGTATTGATGAGGTGTTTGTTGTTGACGTTGTGGGTCTCGTTGGCTTATGACACTTCCTTTTGGCTTCTTATAGTTTGTTTATTATTACTCTAATAAGCATTAGTTTTCCTTCTGACATTATTTTTAGACACATTATTACCTTTCTACCCTTAATGATACTCTCTATATAAAGATGTGAAATGCAAAAATTGGGGGCACCCACTTTTAGGACTCACTTTAGTTTTAGTGTAGAATATTTTCACAATTATTTTCTAGGTTTCCTCTCTTTCGTCTAGATTAGAAATCGATTTAGTTAACTTAATCGGGTTCAAGATTTGTTCTTTATGTAACCATCTTCTATATCTAGTTCCTTTATACATATACATTTCCAATTTGGTATGAATTTTTCCTTCTCTTCATCTTTATTCATGTTATTTAATTTCAAGTTCTTATCTTTATTAGTTTAATGTTTAATTAGTGCAAGTTCCCATCTTTATCTTGTTAATCATGTTTAGTAGTGCTTTATTATTAGTGGGTAATTTATTTAGTTCAGTTTTTATGATAATTAGTGAGTAGTCTTTAGTTAGGGGGAAAAGGGGATAGGGTTCTTGAGTTAGTTCCACCATTGGACGATTATGCTTCCATTTTTACCATTTTAAAGACTAGAATTAATCTTTTAAGGGTTTGGTGGGAATTATTCGGTTAGAGTGACGATTCGACCCGGGTAATTGTAAATTCGACTTAGTGAGAAATTTCTAAGTTGACACCTTGTCTTAGATGACCTCTTTGACTTAGAAATTAGGCCAAGGGTTGGTTGGATTATCTTGGGTTGAAAGACCGTCTTACTCTCTTTCTTGTTGCCTTTCATGGGTTGGATAGTTGAGCTAGCGATCGGACCCGACACCTTAACTCCCCCTAACTCCCTTTAATTAGTTATTCGTATTTACTTTCATTTTGATTGTTTATTGCCTTAACTAGTTTAGTTGCTTTTAGATTATTCAAATCTTCAACCTTTGATTAACTAGACTAAACCGACCAAGATCAACACATCAATCCTAACCGTCTCTGTGGATCGACCTCCTTACCCTACTACATTAATTAGTTTGGTATTGAGTTTTATAAATATTGTTTGATGCGGGTTAGGCGACAATTCCGCTATCAAAATGGCGTCGTTGCCGGGGACGGTGTCTAAGATTGATATTGGTTTTAGTTAGTTTAGATCTAGTTTTTATTGCTTTTCAAAAAAAAAAAAATGAAAAATTTGAAAAAAATGGGAATTTGAAAGAAAAGAATGATAATATTCTACTTTCCACAATTTCAAAATGAATCATTGCATGTTTTTTGGAATAGACTTGAGTCTTACATTTATCAATATGGTTGTGACTTGTGATGTTGAAATATGGGAATTTTGTCATATAATATATGATGGTGTCTTTGTTGAGGTTAGGGATATGATTGAGCAAAATTGTGATGGAATGTTCGATTTTATGTCATATGATGAGAGGTGAGAGCTTCTCAAATACTTGGCTAATAATTCTAATGAGTCGGAGATAGCCTATCAAACTTCTCTTTTGAACAATATAAGAAGCGAGGTAAATGACCTTTCAAAGGAGATGCGTTGTCTTTTGTTGAGAACGAGAGAAACACAAAAGATGTTAGATTTGAATGGCCAATCTCTTGAGACCGAAATGAGTCAACATCCCTTTTTCTAAACATTAGAGCCATCTAACCTCCATGTAGGCAATGAATCCCATATCACCATCAACCCTCTTCACCTTGCTCCTACATGCCTTGAGGATCAATGTACACCCTTTGATGTGAATGTTATGATGACAAGTTGTGAGTATGATATTCTTGATGAGCCTTACGATGAAGAGTGTGTGAGTATGCCTTATGGTACCCTTGACATTGAATAGAATGAAAATTGTGTGCTTGAGAAAATCCAAATACCTACCTCTTGTCTTAAGGATGCTTGTATTCCTAACTTGATTGAGGAAGAAAGTGAACTTGAGACTTCGCCAGCCATTGTTAGTGATCAAGGAGTTGAATTTTCCTTGATCAAAACCCATGAAAACCCCACTTTTGAGGAATTGTGTGATGTGACTATGACGATGGAAAACCCACTTTTTGACTACATGGAAGATGAAGTTTATAGTGAAAGGGAATATGCTTTGAGTGATGAAGAGAAAGTTGAGGAGAATGATGAGAAAAATGATTTTTGTAATGATTTTTGGAGTGAGGAAAGTGTGAATATTGGAAAAAAATGGGATGATATGGTTGACTTCCTTAAAAAACCCATTTTGGAGAAATTTGAGGATTGCTTATATGTTGAGGTTGAATTTCTTACTCCTACCTGTAACACCCCCATCTACCAAGGAGCCTTAACAAGACCTTTTCGGGCAGATAAAGGTGTTACCATCTCGGTTACCCGAGGCAAGTACATATCAAACGTCAATAAAAGAACACTTTATGTTATTACAAGTTGTTACAA
>VHZZ01010422.1:47655-59197 GCA_009801015.1 Silene noctiflora | reverse complement strand
ATAATTTCGTTATAATCCTTATAAAAATTCTTGATGAAGTATACGGATATTTCCTACATTGGAAACCAGGATAGTCTCTCCTTATAGGATTATAATAAGGCTCAAACCTCTTTTGACCAAAAGCACCCGCGGCATTGACCTCTTCTGTCTCCTCTTGAATACACGGGCATTGATCGATAGGATGCACATTGGAAGCACAAATCCCACAAGATTGGACTTGGTGCTTATTCCCCATGACCATCTCCCTCATTAAGGAAGTCAAATCCTCAACTTCATCCTCCAAGGAAGGATTAGAACTAGCCATGCTCACCCTTCTTATTTTGCCCCTCACACTAAATTGGTGTGTGCTTTCGACAAGCTAACCCAATAACTCATTAGCCTCATCCAGAATTTTGTTGATKATGCCTCCACCACTAGCACCATGGACCATACGAGCATCTTCCGGCGATAGACCTCCCACAAAATAAATGATGAGGTCTTGATCACTATACCCATGATATGGGCAACTTGCACATAACTTCTTGAAATGCTCCCAATAGTCATAGAGTGTTTCATCATCCCTTTGCTCCACATTGGATATCTCCTTCTTAAGATGAGAAGATTTGGAAGCGGGAAAGTACTTCTCAAGGAATGCCTTCTTCATAAGAGCCCAAGTAGTTATACTACCCGAAGGAAGGTAGTACAACCAATCACGAGCGGTATCCTTGAGTGAGAACGGAAATGCCCACAACTTGATTTTCTCTTCCGTGACACCATTTGACTTCATACTAGTGCACACCACATGAAACTCCGACAAATGCTTGTTTGGATCCTCACCACTTAACCCATGGAATGCGGGTAATAAGTGGATCAAACCCGACTTCAACTCGAATGTGGTGCCTTCCGCCAAGGTTGTAGAGTAATATTGGGAGCGGTAAGCTCCCTCAAAGTTCTTGTTTCCCTTTCCATGTTGATGTTGATCTCCTTTTTCTCTTCCTTTTTCTCCTCTTGCTTCTTGTCAAATTGAAGCTTTCTCCTTATGTCCCTTCTAACACGACGAAGAGTTTTCTCCAATTCTGGATCAAGACCCGACAATTTATTGTTAGTAGAACGGGTGTTCGGCATAAACCAAACACCAAGAGAAAACTAAAAATAAAAAGCAAAAGGAAACTAAAGAGAAGAATAACAAAAATAAAACAAATGCACAAATAAAAACAAATAATAAAACCCTCCCCGGCAACGGCGCCAAAATTTGTCTTGACTTGTCGCGAGTATCCAAATTACTATTTTTATCCACTACGAACTCTAACAATTGTAAGGGTAAGTAGGAGTCGATCCCACAAGGAAGGTCTATTATCAATTTAAATTTGTGCAATTGTAGAGTAACAAATAGGGGGTTTTGATATGATGATTGGTCTAACAACTAATGTAATAAACTAAAACAATAGGAATGTAAAATGATGTAAATAGAGTAAAGAAAATAAATATGAGAAAAGCTCTCGGACCAAGTAATTTCCACCAACTAGTTATGAGTTGATCATTGCATCTCTTTAATCTATCTAAGTGTTGAATACTTTGCTATGAAGTTAAAAACTTTTAATTCCACATACGATTAGTTATGAGCTACAAGCGTAAACAAATAACCCTTACACTATTGTCAATTTAGTCAAGCACTTAATTGTATCAATAATGTAGAATATAAAACGATGGAATTAGCAAAGACGAACTAATGAAGTAAACAAGCGATGCTTCACTATGATTCAGACAAGTTTAATCCTTATAACTCAACAATGATGAAAGAATACTAATTGATGAATTATATTTGCTACAATGAAATAGATAAATAAACAAAATATTCATTCACCTAATTCTAGCAATGGTTAATTAATTTAAAGCAACTAGTTGATCACTCAAGATGAATAATTAAGAAACCAAAATATAAACCAAATTAAACTTGATATTCAACAATAACATATAAATAGAATGAGAGTCTTACAATTCAATAACTAGCTTGGCTTCAAAGACCTGTTCCAAGAATAGGAGAACTTAACTCTCCATACAAAATGATTAACTAAATATGAAATATTTTATGTAAACTAATGATGAAAATAAGAGAGATATGAGAAGTAAAAACTAGAGAGTAGAAGTATATGAGAAGTATGAGTGTTAGAATGATCCTAAGGTCGGAGTCAGGACCTCCTTTTATAGTAATTATAGGATACAAACGTAAACAACCCTATGAGAATCCAAAGTTCATAAAGGCATGCAATCCCGATCGGGGTTAGGCGTCCCCGATCAGGGACGTAGGAATCCGACTTTATTGTCTTAAATAGCCATAATAAATGGCCATGGAATCCAATAATTCTCATTGAAGCGTCTTTATGCACCAGGTAAATGCCTTGTGTGTGGAATATGTTTAGCATCCAATGTTTGCATTTCTACAAAGTTGCTTGGACTTCCTTTATCGGGCTTCAATTCTCATTTCATTACATTTTCCTTGCATGAATATTTGGGCCATTTCCTTGATATGTGATAATTTCCTTCACCATTTTAAGCTTGCATGATTAAGTGTGATCCAATCCAATTTCCTCTTAGCTTGTGAACTCGATGTTTTCTCTCTTGACGGGATTTAGCTAACGRARGCTATAATTCCTACAAATTACACTAAACGCAAGCAAAACATCTAGAACACGAGATTAGCTCAACTAAACACTAATAATAGTGAAATAAGCATAAAAACCGAGCTAATATAGGGGATATAAACATGTATAAAATGATCTAATCACGTCTTATCCTATAAGAGATTTCGTGTAACCCAAGGCATGAAATAGGGTCGAAATACTCTTAAGGAAAGCGTGCTCTTCGTGATTCGGTTGATATCCAAGTTTACGATCATTATCATTGTTACCCTATACAATTTTACCAACATGTCTTCGTAGGGAAGTGACCAAGTGTCGGTCGTTGGATCCTCATTGACGGGATTTTATGTAATGAAATCGGCGATGACCATTCCCTTAATGACCTTGTGGGGTATAAACTTGAGATCATACTCGGCTAGCATGAGCGTCCATCTGGAGAGTTTTCTGTTTAGTATGGGGTTTTCGAAGAAGTATTTGATGGGGACCTTCTTGGAATAGATGTAAACCGTATGGCTAAGCATATAATGTCACAGCTTTTTTGTGGACCATATCAGGGCAAAACATATTTTCACCAGTTGGGTGTATTTGACTTCGTATTCGACGAACTTTTTGCTAAAGTAGTAAATGGCTCGTTCCTCGCCGTTGACTTTTTGTGCCAGCATAGTTCCCATGGTGGTATCAGTGACGGTCAAGTATATGGATAAGGGTATACTCTGCTGTGCCGGCATAAGTATGGGCGGTTTCGATAGGATTTCCTTTATCCTGTCAATAAATTTTTGGCAGTCACTGTCCCAGTCGGTGTGATCGAAAACGTGAAGCTTCTTGAAGATAAGCTCGCAAATCATGGTGAGCTTGGCTATAAACCGGCTAATGTATTGAACTTTACCTAGGAGTTCCCAAATCTCCCTCTCGTTTTTAGGTCGAGGCATCCGTCGGAGAGCCTTAATGTTTGTTGGATAGATTTCGATGGCTCTTTCGCTGACGACGTGTCCAAAAAGTTTTCTGACGGTGACACTGAATGCACACTTCCGAGGATTTAGTCGCATGTTGTATTTTCGAAGATGGGCGAAGAATTTACGAAGGGCGTCGACGTGGCCACCTCGTTCGTTTGAATTGATGATCATGTAATCGACGTACTCTTCCACTTCTCTATGTAACATGTCGTGTAGGAGAGTGGTGGCGGTTCTCTGATAAGTTTCTCCGGCGTTGATTAGACCGAAGGGCATGACAGTCTAGCAATATGTGCCCTACTGTGTAGTGAATTCAGTTTGTGCATGTCTTCTTCTGCCGTTTTGATTTGGTTGTACTCGGTATACCTATCCATGAATGATAAAAGGGCATGCTCGGCTGTGTTGTCTACCAAAATGTTTACGTGCGGTAAGGGGATGTCGTCTTTTGTACTCGCCTTGTTTAGGTCTTTGAAGTGAACACAAACCTAGATTATCCCATCCTTTTTGGGCATGGGGACAATGTTAGCCACCCAATCATAATACTCGAAACTTTGATGAATCCGTCTTTGAATTGCTTGTCAACCTCTTCTTTGATTTTCAATGCCCACTCCGGGCGCATGCGGCGCAGATTTTGCTTTACGGGTTTGACTCTGGGTTTAATGGGTATCTTGTGCTCAGCAATCTCTCTATCAATCCTGGACATATTTTTGTAGGACCAGGCGAATAAGTCCTTTTATTCAAGCAAGAGGTCGATGAATTGTTGTTTTTTGGAGGGGTTAAGGATGGTCCCTATCCTAAATTCTTGAGGTGTTTGGTCGGTACCTACGCTTATGGGTTCAGTCTCTTCAATTATGGGCGTTCTGAGTTCCCGTTTCTCGAGTTCTTTGGCTAAATGAGGTGGGTAGTCATTCAAGTCAATTTCCTCGTGTTCGTTCTAAATTGCATTGCAGTTAAATTAAGACGAGTCGTAAGCAAAATTAGTATTCATTAGATCAATCTGAGCGAAGCGCTCGGACGGGACAGATATCTGGTGGGGATTTAGAGGTGACACCGTAGAGGAGCTGGCCCCTGGGACAAGCTCCAGGTTGTTAGCCTCCTTGGTATTGGGATGGCAGCAGTTAACGCCGCCTCTAAGACAGCCCCCAGATTGTGATGAAATAGTGGGAAAGGAACTTTGTTGGTGGATGGGGGTACGACCTCGGGGATAGCCCCCATATTATCGTAGAATATTGGAAAGGGGACTTTGATAGGGGATTTGGGAATGTTAGGACCCAAGACATACTCTAACTCAGACTCATCATCAGACTCAGACTCAAACTCATCTTCTTTTCCCTCCTTAAACATGTGGCCTTCTCCAGTTGCGATCTTGAGAATGCGGCCTTGGCGATCGGTCCACTTGTAGGTCTTCCTCTAGCCTTGAACATTTTTCTCTGGGTTAGTATCAGAGATCAAGGCGGTAGGATCAAACTGATTGTCTTTGAGGGTGATTTTTATGATCTCCTCATGGTTAAGGTTCTTGATGTTGTCTTCTTTAAGGAGGAGGCTTACAGCCTGCCCATCAAGGTAGGGTGCCCATTCATACTTGATTGGGGTAATGGCATTTGTGTTATTAGGGATAAAGTAGCAGTCCTGGAAGACTTCTATACCCAGGTGTTTGATTTTCAACATGGGATCGAAGATGGGTTCAGGAAATCCGTTGTAGGGTTCAACTTCTCCTTCCAGAACGAAGTATCCGTTCAAGGTTAGGTGATACGGACAAAATATGACTCCTTGATTTTTGCGCTTCCTCACCAAAAGGTTCATTTCTTGAACATCTTGATTAGTTAGTTCATACCCGAGTCCGAAGGAAATGTTAGGGATTTTTATCTTCTTCATTGGAGGCAAGGTGCCTTGAAATGGATTGAGAGATAAGCCTAAGAAGTATCCCTGGCGCATCATTATGTGATTGATTGTAAGGTTTGAAAATGGATCGTTGCCAAAAGGTGTTGGGTCATCGGTTAGGGCGTTCACGGCTTCGAATCCCCACATTTCATTTTCGATTTCTTCGGTTACTTGAGAAGTTATCCCTTTCTCTATGACAGAGTGGATTGGGGACGCGGGAATGGTATTTGCTTGGTCGTTGAAGGGGACCGTGATTTGGTGGCATGGATCCATGGACGTCCTAGGAGCATGTTGAATAATGCTTCAATGTCGAACACTGATGCAAGTCCATAGGACGTGTCTTTCATTCCTTTTTCTAGAGTATTGGTCCCTTGTTTCACGGATTTTCATGCCTTTACATACATTTTATGCCCGTATTCCCGTTCTATAAGTGTCGTGTCTGGTTTTGCAGGAAATTAGTCGGAAATGAGTAAATGGGAGCATGCGAAGGGGAATTGGAAGCTAAATGATGAACAAGAAGAAGAAGAAGAAGAAGAAGAAGAAGAAGAAGAGGATGAAAGGCTGAGAAGTGCCTCCCAACCGGTAGGCCGGCAGCCGGCTAAAGCCCCCCCCCCCCCCCCCCCCCAATTAGCTAGTGCAAATTGGCCAAAATACTTACAGGAACTTCCCAGCCGGCCAGGCCACCAGCAGCCAGCTAGCCGGCTAGGGATGCATGAAGAAAGGGAGAAGGTGAAGAAAAATGGAGGGAAGTCAAAGAGGCCTCCCGGCTGGTCGGCCACTGGCAGCCGGCTGGCCGGCCGTGCAAACTTGATGCTATATTTTCCTCCAAGAATTAAAGAACTTCTCAGCCGGTTGACCCCCGGCAGCCGGTCAACCGGCTGTGCATACCTGATGATAATTAATTGGCCAAGAACTTACAGAAGACTCCCATCCGGCATGGCCACCAGCTGTCGTTCCACCGGTTGGGGCCATCTGAAGACGAGTTTGAAGCTCATTTGTAAGTTTGACCCATTTTTGTAACAAACTATAAATACCCTCTTCTCCTTAATTCATTAGACACACTACCCTAGATTATTAAACCTTAAATTAAGCATTTCAAATTTCCTTAATCAAAACTTAACCTTTCCTTAATTAATCATTAATTAATCTTCAAATTATCTTAGTTCTAATACTATTTTATTTGTTTGCAATTGGATATTGGGTTGTAATCGAAGATATTGAAGAATCTCTTTGACAATTAATCCAAAGTTTGAAGCTTTACATTTTGTTTGGTATAATTCCCTTCTCTTTTTAGTTCATTAATCATTTGTTTGCACTTTACTTTTATGTCTACTTGTTGTCTTAAGTTACATCATGTCTATTGTTTCACTTGTGTTGTTTGCTTCAATTKYTTACRTTTGTCTTACCATGAGTGAGTAGTTCCATTCTAGGGTTTAGGGGGAACCTAAGTGGGTTTTAACTATGGTTATGGATTGTTGATATTTGTTTTATGGGTGAAAAGGTTTAGCCTTTGTGAGCATGCATAAAAGGTGTTTGATGAATTGTGTGTATGAAAGTCCATGCCTTTCTTCAACTTATTCTTAGTGTCTTTATGAATGAAAGTTTATATGGATGCTTGATAGTATGCTTACAATGAGTTTGGATGCTTTGTGATGACTTTATGTCTTTCTTTAGGGGAAGCTAAGACATTAGTCTTTCATTCCTAGGCTAGATAACCACCCTTGACCATTTGACATCCTTACTTAGTTTACCTTGCTTAGGGGAACCCAAAAACTCTAGCTTTAATCAATTATTTACATATAATCTTGCTTGCCTTACTTTAATTTAATCTAGTTGCTAGTAAAACTCTCATATTCATATTTGCTAGACTAAATATAGACTCGAATAAACAAAGTGTAAACCCCCGCTCTCCTTGTGGTTCGACACCCTTATTATACTACTTAATTTGGGTATTTATAAATTTTTTTTGACTCGGGAATTGACGGCAAATCTCGGCATCAAAATGGCGTCTTTGTCGGGGATGACATTGGGTTATACCTAGTTCATTTGAGTCTTTAGCTTTAGTCTTTACTTGTTGTTTGCGTAGTGAGTAGTTGATTGCTTCTTGTAGAGTGGTTGCGGTTATTGGTAATCCCTAGTGCCTAAAAAGCACTAGGAGTCTTATAAGTTTTCTAAGTGTATGCCTAGAGGAAACGGAAGCTCCTATCTAAGTGATCCTGAACCGGAAAGGCTCTTTAGAGCTTTAAGAACAAGGACCCTTGCTAGAATCTGAGTTACCTCCTACACACCCACAAACCAAGAAACCATAACCAACCAAACACACCAAGAAATCAATATTCAAGAGCAAACAACCGACATCATTGATCTGTTACTTGAAAACCCTTTCCATGATTTAAGAATTCCAAATACACCACCACAAACACCACCTCCTACACCACATCCAAAACCACAAATGGCTTTAAAAGACCACAATCGCCCTAACCACAATGATACCTCGGCTCCCATCAATTTTGGAATCTTTGCCCCAAATAATTTAAAGATACACCCGACTCACATGGGGTTGATTGAGAGAGATAGTTTTAGTGGGCACCTTGATGAGGATGATCATGCTCACTTAAGGAAGTTCAAGAGTAAAATCTCAATGATGAAGCGCAATGAGGTCCCCGAGGAAACCTTAAGATTGATGTTGTTTCCGTTTTCCAAAAAAACAAGGCGGACCGTTGGCTAAATGTCCATCCACTAAATACATTCACCACTTGGGACGACTTGGCCAAAGCCTTCCTTGCCAAGTACTATCCTTCATCCAAGACCGCCATGCTTCGAAATGAGATTATTTCTTTCCAACAAGATGATGGTGAGTTGTTGGGACTTGTTAGCTCGGTGCCTGCATCACGGTATCCTGGCATGGTACATCACGCAAACCTTCTTCCAAACTCTTCTACCACGGACGGAGGAGATGGTGAATGCCTCCGCCGGAGGGGGATTTGATCACTTGGGAGATGCGGAGGGGTCCAAGCTTATCAACAAGATGGTTGATTCCGAGTCAAATTATGGTTCAAGGGGCAATATCTTGAGAAGAAATAGTCGTTTCCCACAAGAGAACTACTCTAGTTCTAATGCCGAGACTAATGCCAAGATTGACCTTTTGACAAAGAAACTCGAGCAAATGCAAAGAAGCCAAGTTCACCAAGCAAGTGCCTCCCATGGTCCTCCCGTGGAGGAGGTTTCTAGAGGAGCTTCATGTGACTTTTGTGGAGGGAGTGGTCACACTTTTGATGTGTGTGCCAACAACTCATACAACATGGGTGGTGAAGAGAACATTCAAGATGTGAATGCATTTCAAACCTATAACAACAACAATGTGAGGCCTCAATGGGAACCCTTGAACAATCAAAACACCTATAATCCCAACTTTAATTTCTACTATCCTGGCATGAGAAATAACCCTCTTTGAGTTAAAAGAGTATTAATGTTCAAACCCTCAACAAATTCAATAAAATACCAACCCACTCGGTCAATCAACAAAGGGGTGGAGGACCTAACCCAAGAAACAACTTTGGCAACCAAAACCAAAATTTTGGGAACCAAGGTAACCAAGGCTATCAAGACTATGACGGTAACCAAAGGTTCTATCAAGGGAACCAAGCCAACCAAGGGTTTGACCATGGGTTTTTTCAAGGGTTTTAAGGTCAAGGTTATCAAGACCAAGGGTACAATCAAGGGTATCAAGGACCTAGAGGTAATTACTAAAGGGGCAACAACAACAATCAAGGCCCAAGCAATCATAATGACTATGGTTTTCCCTTACCCTTAACTAACCAACCTTACCAAGAACAAACCAATGACCCTCAAGTTGGAGAATTGTTGAAAATGGTGAAAAACATGCAAGCTACACATACTCAAGAAATGCTCAATTTGAAAAATGCCAATCAAAAGGATATTAGGGAGATAGGGGCTAGAATGGCTTCTCAAGCTCTTGCTAACCATCAAAGGCCTCCGGGTGGCTTGCTTGCCCAAGGCCAAAGCTCAAAAGATTTTTACATGAGTCATCAAGCCCATACGGTGGTACTAAGGAGGAGTGGAGCTTGAGGATCCATACAAAAGTCATGAGGTTGAGATAGATCCAAAGAGGAAGAGAGGAAGCATGCATGATGGGAAAGAGAGCCCTCCATAACACCATCGGCTAGGATGAGTGAGATAAAGAAGGGAAGGACTTCAGGTGAAGCTTCTTCAAGTTGAGGAGCACATGTGGATAAAGATGGAGATGGCTTGGTTGAAGACCTCCCCTATGAGGAGGAGGTGGGTGAAGAGGTAAATGAAGAAGTGCTCTTACAACCTTCCTCCAAGGTAAAAAGTGTGCCAACTTCAACCAAGGTATCCTAGAATTCTCAACTTTTCAAAAATATTTCTTATCCTACTAGAGCTCTAAAGAGTAGAGAAAAGTTCAAGTACACGAAATTTTGCAAAATGTTGGAAAAAATTGAAGTAACTCTACCCTTAACGGAGGTAATATTGAACATGCCCACCTACACAAAGTTTCTAAAAGACATATTAACCAAGAAGAGGTCCTTGGGTGACCAAAAAATGATGGCCATGGAGGAAGGGTGTTGTGCTCTACTCCTAAACAATATGCCACATAAGCTTGGTGACCCGGGGAGCTTCTCCATCCCTTATGTAGTTGGAGGTGTTCTAATATCTAGAGCTCTATGTGATTTGGGAGCAAGTGTAAGTGTTCTTCCTTTGAAAGTTGCCAAAAGGATCGGTATTTGTGATTTGGTTCCTACTAGAATGACTCTCCAATTGGCGGATAGATCCGTCAAGCGCCCCTTAGGGGTGCTTGAAGATGTACCCGTCAAGGTTGGAAAGTATTTGATTCCCGCCAACTTTGTTGTCCTCGATATTCCCGAGGATAGCTACACCCCCGTCATCCTTGGTAGGCCCTTCTTGGCTACTGGAGGATTTTTGATTGATGTAAAAGATGGGCGGCTTACCTTCCGAATTGAGGGCGACAAAGTTGAATTTAACCTTAATAATCTTGTGAAAGGGCCTAAGGTTAACCAAGCATGCACCATGGAAATCATTGATGAGGTTGTTGAAGAAGTGGCAAGGGAAAAAAGGAGAAAGAGAAAGTGTACCAAATATCTATCCATGATGAAGAGATGAATGAGGAGCATGATGTATATGAAGAGCCCTTAAATAAAGTGGAGGTCTTACTCCCTCCAAAGGTACAATTCAAGCCTTTGCCTCCCTCACTCAAGTACGCCTTTCTTGGTGAGGGGGGGACTTATCCCGTGATAATCAATGCTACACTTAGTGAGGCTAATGAACAAAATCTTTTAAAAGTCTTGAAAACTTAGAAGAGCTCACTAGGCTATAACATTGAGGATATCAAGGGATTGAGTCCTAACTTGTGCATGCATAGGATCAATCTTGAGGAGGGGAGTCAACCCAAAGTGGATGGTCAACGTAGATTAAAACCAAAAATGGCCAAGGTTATGAAAAATGAGGTTTTAAATTTGCTTGAAGCGGGGATAATCTACCCGATAACCGATAGTAGGTGGGTGAGTCCCATCCATGTGGTCCCCAAGAATGGAGGGATGGCCACGGTGGAGAATGAGGATGGAACTCACGTGCCTACTCCTTCGGTTATGGGGTGGCGGATGTGCATTGATTACCAAAAACTAAATCCTTCCACCAACAAAGACCACTTCCCCATCCCTTTTATTGATCAAATGTTAGAAAGGCTTGCGGGGCATACCTATTATTGTTTCCTTGATGGTTATTCCGGGTTCTCTCAAATACCAATCCGACCGGAAGACCAAGAGAAAACAACATTCACGTGCCCCATTGGCGTGTATGCTTATCCGCGCATACCATTCGGGTTGTGTAATGTACCCAGCACCTTCCAAAGGTGCATGATGGTCATCTTTGATGACTTTCTTGAGAAAAGTATGGAGGTCTTCATGGATGACTTTAGTGTCCATGGAGACTCATTTGATCATGGTCTTGTGAATTTGTGTAATAACCCGTCTTTTAGTATCTCATAATGCGTATACTCGGATATATATATATATATATATATATATATATATA
>VHZZ01010416.1:24216-35592 GCA_009801015.1 Silene noctiflora | reverse complement strand
TTATACAATCTATAAGTCGAGAGGCACAGATTCGTATTAGAACTAGCATGTTGTAGTGGATCGACTTAACTCATAGTGAAAGCTTGTTAGGACCCAATTTAAGGCTGATGCTAAAAGTGAAAGCTGTGTGTCGTTAGGCCTAGATGATTATTTGTGTCTACTAGTTTAATAATTAAATTAGATGTCAATTTGAATATATGAACCGACCCCCTAGACGACTTTTATTTTATTGTTTGCTTTTATATTTTCACATTGCATAAATCAACAAACCCCTATATTTCGTGACCTTCCAAGATAAAATTCAAGCCGTCGCAACTAATTAGCAACCATCGCGCTCTCCGTGGATTCGACCCCTAAATACTACATTCATTTGTTGTTGCTAGAATAGTTTATTTTTGATAGGGTTTCGACACCTAGTCAGCAAGTAACGTGTTTTTTCCCTTTTCAGTTTAACTCGAGAGTGAACACCGTCCACCTGACAAGGTACCACGTTCAGAACTCGCGTTCTAGCCACCTAAGACCTATCAGGTACTCCTAAGGGTATGACAACTTAAAACGTAATCTTAAGATTCTCTTTGTAAAATTTCTTATTTTCCGTCCCACAATGTCGTCTTAACAGGGAGAATTAATGGAGTAAAGGAGGGAGCTGCGTCTTTTAGATGGCTTTTCAATGGGCTCGGATTAACAGATATTTTATTTTTATAAGTTTGGAATGTACCGCCTCAGGAAGCACCGTTTTACGCTCCTGAAAAACTCTCTTTTGTAATCTGTTCCCTTCGTATTTTAATAAATTTGGTTTCCTTCCTTTTTTAAGATGCTTAAGGTGCATTTTTGAGTTGGCAATTAATCCCCAGCAGTCCGATAGAAATAGGGACTAGCAAAATGTTCCTCCTGCAGGAAGTCATCGTGCGCGTGGTCGATAAAGGAACTTCGGTGTCGCGTCAGGACGAACAAACTCTAGTACCACCATAGTCACCCCCAACAAAACAGTACGAAAAGATGGCCAACAAACAGATGCATACAATCACAGAACAAGTACGCAGAGCAAGAACATAACGAAAGTCAATAGCTAACATAAAGAAACCCCCAAAGGGGGCAAAAGTACGATGGTCCAAAAAAGAAAGCCACACAGGCCAACAACAGACAAAACTTTACAAAAAAAAAGGGGCATTCCCCATTTAAATTGCCTGATCTGAAGCAAGCGCGGTAGGAGTAGGAGTGGCAACAGAATCAGGAACAACCTCCTCAGCAGGGACCGCCACCTCAGCTTCCCCCTCGGCCAGAGCCTCCTCAGCAAGCACCGCCTCCTCAGCAGGAGCAACCTCCTCAGAAGAAGGGCCACTCCCCTCATCCTCCGCCATCAGCTCATCAATGATACTGACGTCAGGCTTGGTGGGGAAAGCGGCATCAAACTGCTTCTACTCCTCGGCCAGATTCAAGGAGGTGTGGGTCCTAGCTTGGAACTCTTGGAGATGCTTAATTTTTGGATTCCCGAGTGGCATACACCTGAGCGTCTAGAAGCAGCTTCTTCAGGGTCCCTACCTGCTCCTCTGCTGTGGCCAAGCTATTGGTAAGAGAGGAGTTGGTGCTCTCAACCTTCACCAGTTGCCTCTGCATACGAGCCAGCTGATCCTGCGCCATCTTCTTGTCCTTATCAGTAGTGGATAGCTGAGACTCTAATTCAGAGACCCTTTTCTACATGGCATTCACCTCACCCATCAAACGGGGGACCTCCTTGCGAATGAAGAGATTAAGTTGAAGACTCTGCAGAAACAAGAGTCATAAGAACATAACCCCAGGGAAAACACAAAAGAAGTCAATCAAAAAACCACAATCACAGCAAAGGCGGACTCCGCTGAAAAATCCAGCATTTTGGGAAGGGGTTGGAGCCCAGGCTCTGAGCAGAAGCAGGCAGGAGGAACTGCTCCAATTGGGGCCAGAGCGGGACATCATAACTTCCCCCATACCCACGAGGGAAGCGGAGTAGAGTGGATTGGGCGGACCAACTTTAGGCACCGGACTAGGAGCAGCCTTTGGTTCTGGCTCAGTAGGGGCAGTAGCCTTCTTCATAGCAGTAGGATGATGAGGCATATCAGACAGCTTATGCTTCTTCCTCTCCAGAACAGAGTCAAGGGAAAATGGGGTATTGCCTGCACAAGGGTCACAACACCAGTCACAAAGCAGCCTTCCGCGAGAAATAAAAATAATAATAAACGACAAAAGGAACACAAGTGGGGCCTCACCCGCCGACATTCTTGGTTCCACTAGGGGGTCAGTACTTGGGCCAGCCGAAGTCCTTTCTTTAGGTCCCGCTGAGTCATCTGGGCCCACTTCTTCGTCCACGTTAAGTGGATGGAAGGAGGAACCAGTTGGTTGCGCAGAGAGGAGGGGTGAGAAGGTACGGACTGAGGTAGGCAAAGCAAACAGGCGAGAAAATACAGAAAGATCCTTGGAGGGAGTCGGTTGAGGAAGCGCTGCAAAAACGCACAAGTAAGAATCGTGAGATCAAAAGGAACCAAGAGAATGGACAGCGAGGGTTACCTTCTACAAGACCCCACTTGTCCAGCAGATAGTCTGGGGTGGGAGAAATGGAGTCAATCTTCAAGAATATGTAATGAGAGAACCAACCATCATCTCTCACATTGTTAGGGAGGATGATCCGAGCATTAATTTTATTACAGGAACAAAGGATCACAAGACCATGACCCAGAGATATGATAGAGTACATGGCAACCAGATCGCCAAAACTCAGGCCAAGGCTATAGTCCTCGTCTAGGATGCACAAGGACACCAGTACCCGCCATGCATGTGGCATAAGCTGACTCATCGCCAGCTTATTGAAGGTAAGGAGCCGCTGCACCAAAGGAGGTAGAGGAGGAGAATCCCAACTGAAAGACGTGCTCATACAACCACGCCCAGCCAGGATTGTAGAAGTGAGGAGCCTCGCCTAGCTGGGGAAGGTGGATCACCACATCCTCTCCCAACCCAAACGTTTCTTGCAACTCAGCTACATCAGTATCGGCATAACAAGAGTCGCACATATGAGGTTCAATAAGAATGCCAGTAGAAGCGAAGGGGCTGGAAGAGGGAGGTTGCGGTGAGGGTGGGGAAGGAGAGGCTTGGCGGGTGGATTTTTTAGGAATGATGAGTGAGGGAGAGGAAGAGAGGAAATACCTGGAAGAAGAGGAAAGTTGGGTGAGGTAAGGAAAAGTGAAAAGTGATCAGGGGTTGAGGTATTTAAAAGAAAGTAGTTGAGGGAGAGTGGGAAAGTGAGTAGTTGAGGGAGAGTGGGAAAGTGAGTAGTTAAGAGAGAGTGGGAAAGTAGGAAGTTATAAGGGAATGGGAGAGTGGGGAGTTAAGTCATTACAAAAGGCGTGCCCTAACGGGACAACTGCCAAAGCACGCGAGGCAAAACATCTCCCAGCTGCATTTGTTCTAGAAAAAGCAACTGCCATCATAACATTGGTAAGTGAAGACAATTACTTTGGGGGGTAATTGTTTGGGATAAAATCCACCACATATTCTCGGGATGATGTGTTAACCCATTATTAGGCTAGCAACGATCGTGGGTACAACCTGCAGAGAAAGAACAAGATACTTGCAGAGAAGGAACAAGGTACCTGCAGAGAAGGAACGGGGACCAAGTCAGCAATCAACATAAGAAAACCCGTGAAAATAGGGCAGTTGAGCAACAGAAGGAAGAATATTCTACAAGAGAGCTTATTCAAGAGAAAGCCTATAAATACCTCGATTGGATTGAAGCAAATGGATCATTCGAACAACATACACTCACAATCACTCACACTTAAGATTAGTTACCTAGCTTGGTCGCATCATTGTTTTTTTCCTTTAATAGTTTACACTCGTCATTGTTCCTCCTCAGCATCCACAAACAGTTATAGTGCATATATTGGCGGGATACCGACTTCTCCCCGCAGTTTTTCCCACATTCGGGTTTTCCGAGTCACCAATTTCCCTGTGTTATTTACTTTCTTGTACCTTTTACTTTCATTGTTATTTTCTTGCTTGCTGAGTATTGTCCCATTTTTGTCCATTATTTGATCATTTTGACTCACCCTCTATTTACTCGGTAGTAGGTAATTTTTTACCAAAACAATTACCTATTATCGATTTATATTTTTGTGGGTCAAAGCGATCTACTCTTTTTAGCCTCGAAATTAGGGGTTAATTTATATGTGATTTATGACGAAAGACGGATAAAAAAATAAGCGAAAATGGCGATAGAAATAAAGTAAAGAGAAAAGAAAAAAAATAATAACGCAAGAGATTGGTGACGCGCGCACGAAAAACCCGATGTGGGAAAAACCTCGGGGGATGTTGGTATCCCGCCAAAGTTTGCACTATAATCTTGGGGGTACTTTTAGCGGAACTACAGGGAGAACGTACTTAATGCTATGCTCTCGGAATCACAATAAGAATACTATGTGATTTTTGTTTTCTTTGAGTGTATAGTAGTGAGTGAGTGTGGAATGAAATGATGATGGAATGCTCCAGTTGTTGTTGTACCCCTTTCCTTATATGCTTGTTTTATAATGTCTAGCTTAAAACTAACCCTTTATTGATCCAACTTTCTAGGCTTGACTTTGACTTTGACTTTGCTTGTTTCCCCTAACAAATCCCATAAGACTATCTTTGATTCCATCTTTTTTACTTTCGGTTGTTTACTATTCCAATCTAACATGTAAATTGTTAGTTTAGCACATTTACGTGGACTTCTCACGTCAGGTCACCAATACGTATCTCTTATTTGACCAAATCCTTATATGCAACGTCATTAGATGGAAAAATAAAAATTTTGGGCTAAACAATTACCCCCAATTTCTCTTCTCAAGCTTGTTGAGGAGTGAAATTAATCCTCTAGGTTCTGCAGGGTGCTGGCACTGTTCTGCTGGAACACGTTGTTCCCGCTCTTCTGGAACGAGTATGCGTCTGTTGTGCACCTTGGACAATATCCTGAAACCCCGCCCTATAGTTCGTACCCCTTGAATACATTACTCTGATCTGCTCATTCTCATTGTATCATATCCTGTTATTCCAACTGATTTCTATCTCCTTGTTCCTGCTGGTCTGGAAGTAGGGCAACGTAGGTATCTAGGTGGAATCCTGTTAGTAGATACTCATAGGGTGTGATAGATAAACAAGCGATATGCCTCCTCCAGGTTTCTCCTAGATTTCTACGGTGCTTCTTGTCTGGAGGCAAGTGCAGCAGATGTTCTGCAAACGTCGTCCTGCAAATTTCTGCTAGATACTAGGGGATGCTGGATACTAGCTAGTGGAAGCTGGGTTCCAGTAGGAGGATGCTGATGGACACTGGGTCCAGCTAGTCGATGCTGATGGAAGGTAGCCTCCTCCTGACTTTACCGTTCTGATCGCCAAGGACGATCCCATTGGTAAGAGCCTCGAGCAAGCTTTATCATGTAGTAAATAAGTTGGTTACACCTTAAAAATGTTAGTGATGGAGCATAGATGAGTCTCTGAACAATTCGACTTTGTTGTAGTCTGCACCTACGGGTACTTAGTAACGTGCTTTTGTGAATATTCTCTCATGCATGCAATATTTGTTGGTCGGCTTATTGTGCTGTTATGTTGAGGTGACTTTGTGGTGCTGGAGCCTATTGTCATGGCAGAACTTAGGTGTTCCTTTTAGACCACGCACACGATGTAGTGTTCACTATAGTAGTGCTGGAGTCTGTTGTCATGTCGGAACGTTGAGGTCCCTGTTCAACCACGCGCACGATGTACTTCCTGCAGGAGGAACATTTTGCTAGTCCTTTTACATCAGACTGATCGAGATTAGTTACCAACCCAAGAGGTTATAAAAAACCTTAAAAGGAGAAAAATAAATGTCATAAAAGAGAGTGATATATAAAGGAAATAATTTCAGAAGCGGAAAATTGTGCTCCTGAAATAGTACAATCAAATATTGAAAAGAAAATAACATTTAATCTGGGCCCTTTGCAAAAAAAATCTCAAAGATACTACTCTCGTGTTTTATTCCCTTAGTGTTACCTATTAAGATAACATCTAAGGGTGAAATAATAAGAGACCAAGTATTAGAAGTAATTTAGAAGTACGATTTGAGTTGTCATCCCTTTAGCAGTATCTCATAGATAAAGCTAGCTCAGTTCATCAGGAAAAGAATCTTATAGCTTGCTTGGTGAAAGGAATAAAACTCATACTCAGAGATGCATATCTGGCTTTCACGAATGCTATGATGGCAGCGCAGGTTCCTGGACAGCTGGTATTGCTCACTCTGTGATCATACCTAGCCATAGGATTACTTGCTCTATGGCAGCCAAACACCATCTTGCCACCATTGACAAGCTGCAAATGAGAGGTTAATATCTTGCAAATCGCTGCTATTTCTGTAAGCACCAGGAAGAGACTCGCCACCGTCGTTTTTTTTGTTGTCCTTTCACAATAACAATCTGGAATGGGATAGGATACTAGCCCGGATGGGGTTTTAAAGGACAAGTACAACTCTACTACAAGAATTGGAAAGACTGATTGTTGGGGGAGCTAAAAAAACGTGGAGAAGCATTATTTTTCAAGCTGCTTTGGCAGCAACGGTCTATCAAATTTGAAAAGCTCGAAATAACAGGATATTCAACAACCTTAGGGAGAGCTCACTTGCCATTCAGCGAAAGATTCAATACTTGGTGGCAATTCGAATGTATATGAAAGTAAAAGTGAAAGACCACTCGGCGATAGAGGCTTTATTGAGCATCCTATTTACCTGGAAATAAGGGCTAGTTTGATCTTTAGTGTGATATTCTTTTGCAAATTTAATTTCCTTCTATAATGGAATGAAATGATATCTATTTGCAAAAAAAAAAAAAAAAAAAAAAAAAAAAAAAATTTATGAACGTGGTACCTTGTCATGCCAATTGTGTTCCACTAGAGTTGAGCTGAAAAAGCAACAATGTGATACTTGTTCAGGTGAATGAGTTGAACATTGGCGCCATAACTTAAAGTTTAGGTTACCACTTCTTATGTTTTACCTATCAAAAATAGGACCGAGGTTCCGGCGGGTGAATTCTGAGTGTTGTACCCTTTCAAATGAACATAAAAAATCATAAGAAATCAATTTAGGTACTATTGATGTGAATTTAGAGTTGCAACTTATGTTGTCATTCCTTTGATGTACCTGCTGGAGGAGGAACTTAGGGTCCAGAAGATGGAACCTAAATATAATAGTTTTTTAAAGTGAATAATATTCCATGGCTTATATATAAGTTTCCCCTCCATGGACATGAGTTTGTATATTCCATTGACCACCACAATTTCTACTTGGTAGGATCCTTCCTAGTTGTAAGCGAACTTCCCTACTCACCGGTTCCTGGTGTTCTGGAAGACCTTCTGATGTGGCTCATATTCACGGATATTTAGTCCCCTAACTAGCCTCGTTCCACATGCTTTTTCGTGATTATTAGGGTCGTTTCTTGTCTTTAACTTCCTATTTGCTATTCTATGAGTTTTTTTGCTGCCTTTAGTCGAAGAAGAGCACTAACCCTTGCTTAATTGGAGCATTTTGGAGCTAAATTTACCGCATTCAATGACCAAGAATCAAAGAGAAGACCAAGACTAAAAGCCTTAGTAAATAAATCAAGATTTGGGATGTTTTGGACGCTAACCCCCCTCAAGTTTTTACTCAACAATAATGACAAATGAGCCATTAAAAGAGGAAATCACTCGGACCCCAATGAATAATTTCTTCTTTGGCCCTAAAACTATGCTAGATGGAACGACATCAAAAAATAAAGTGGACTAGGCTTTGGAATCACTCCAATAGAAGTCCGGATGAGGAAATGACATCCATTTTACATTTCGAGCTCAAATAGGCCAACTGGGCACCAAATCGCGCGAGTCCTGCTCAGCTCGCACAAGCTGACCTTCAGCTCACACGAGTTCCCCAAAGCTCGAGCGAGTTCTCCAGCAGAGTGATCCTGTTTCAAGAAAGGACTCCCACGAGTTGATCTGGCTCTAGCAAGTCATTGGACTTCCTCAAGGGGTCTAATCGTTATTTAAGCCCTTAATCAATCCTAATCTTGTACTCACTATATATACCTCATTTGTAATAATTTGGATATTATACATCCTTTGATTAGGTTAAGTCCTTAGATTAGTCTTTAATCTTTTCACAAAGCACCTTAATTTTTCAACAATTGTTCTTTACACATTCAATAGTTTACATATGGATCTCTAGGTATGTATTTGAAGACTAAGTGACAAGTTTTCATCTTTATTCAAGGATTCTCATTTATTTATGTTYATCTGTACTTTCCAAGTTGGTACATCTCTTATCTTTCATTAATCCTTTGTTATTTACTTTACTTGTTCATCATGTTTAATCTTATTATAATGGATGACAACATTATTGGCATGCTAATCATAATGTGTAGTGAGTAATATTGTTGCTAGAGTTAGTGGGGGATTAGGGGAGTAACCACGGGTTAAATTTATACTTGATAACTTCATATGAATAGTTGGATGTCGTGTTTTCACTTTTGCACGTGTTATGTTAGATGAAATGCTTAATTGACAACCTAGCATGATTCTGTATCCTTTCAACAAGACTTATAAGATGTAAATCAACTCAAGGATTTTTAGACCTTGCATATAGTTGAATAGGGAGAATGAAGTCGTTATAGGTGTTGTAAAGCTAAAAGCTCGGCTCGGGGACCTAATCTCTCTAGGGATTGTAAGACATAAATCAACTTGATCCCAACATAACTACAATCGTTTACCGGATTCATTACTATGATCATACCGTGTTTCCTCTGTGAACCCATAACACCCTAGTCCTTGTTATTTCATTTGTTTACATTTGTTACTTTCCTTAATTGCTTTTATTTACATTTCCTTAGTTTAGCACTATAAACCCAAAACCCCAGATTATTATGACACTTACATAAATTGAAGTAAATAGACTTAGAACCCAAAACACAACGTCCCATGGATCGAATCCGACTTACCACTTTCTAGTTGTTTGTTGGATTTATAAATATTGTTTGATAGGGTGTGACGACTTAACCTCTCATCAAAATGGCGCCGTTGCCGGGGATGGTGTTTTGTGATTAAGTTCTCCCTTCTTTGTCTATTTTAATGGTGCTTTAACCTTGAGGAACTTTTTCCTTAAGGTCGTTCTTAACGCTCTTATAGTTTTTCCTGTTTGTAGTTGTTTCCTTGTCTTAGCAATGATGATGACACAAGACTTTCAACAAGATGAGTATGGTCAAGGTGGAGCAAATGGGTAATGACTTGTATGAATGGACAAGAGAGCAACAAAACACACAACTACCCTACAACTTCTACAATGAATACCCAAATTACCCCACAAACTTCCCATACCAAAGCCCCCACTTCCAAAAAAAAAACAACTCTTCCAAAACCAAAATTCCTACAATCACCCATACAACAAATCTCCTATTTGCCCAAAACAAGAACACAACCAAAACTTTGACATGAAAATGTTAGTTTACCAAATGCTTCAAGACCAAAGACAATTCTATAGCCAAATACAAGAAGATATACAAGCAAGGTATTTGGTCCTCAATGATATCATGGAGCATGAGAGAAAGTTGGTAACTCGAATAACCCAATTACAAGCCGACCAAGAACTCTATAAAGAACACATTGAAGAGGAAAGTGATGACACTAAAGAGAGCGAAGTGTTTTCTCTTGCCCATTTTCACTGACTCTCACAAAATGCGATACAGAAGACTTGGGAGGAAGGTGTAATTGAGGAAGATAGCTAGGGTGAAGAATATTTTGGAAGACATTATGAAGCAACACTTATGACTAACGCACCCACTACTCTTGCTCCTCCTATTTGGGACACCTATGATAATGATGATAAGGAATACCTCCTACCACACTTTCCTTCTATAACCCATGTTTAATATGTGTGTGCCCTTGACAATTGTGGGGATGAAGGAAAAACTTGGAAAGAGGAGGTTGATGAATTTGAACTTGCCATTTTTGGAGAATTGAGAGGTCAAGAGGAAGGATATGATGTTGGCACCTCTGACCATAGTTTAGAAAAAATAGAAACCCTTTTTTTTGTAAATGGTTTGAGTTCTAAGGAGGGTCAAGAGGAAAGTAACAAAAATGGAAGCATGAATGATCTCGATGTTGAGAAGTACACCTCTCCACCTCTTATCCTTCACCAATCCCCTTGTTTTGACAATAAAGAGGTGTGCCCAACAAAAGAAGTCCAAGAGATACCTCTCCTCCTACCTCTTACCAAAAATTTCAAGATTAAAGGGTCAAGCCATCAACAAGGCCTAAAAGGTAGTGCCAAGATGTGTTGGAGAAACTGACTAGGTGTCGCACCCTATCAAAAATACCCTAGGTACAACAAAAGAATGTAGTATATAGGAGTCGAATTCCACAGAGATGCTACAAAATTTTCTATGCTAATGCTTGGTAGTCTTTCAATCCTATGGTCACAAGAGGAATGGTTGGTTAGGAAGGATTGAGTAAAAGCTATAAATAAAAACAAAGGCTATATGAATTGTAAACTATAATATTAAAAACATCTAGTGAAGTCGGTTCATACATGCAAATTAACATATGAATTGGTTATTAAATTAGAATCACAAATGATCATCTAAGCCAAAAGATGCCCAGCTTTCACTTTTAGCATCGGCCTTAAATCGGGTCCTAACAAGCTTTCACTATAAGCTAGGTCGACCTACTACACATGTTAGTTCTATTACATTTCAGTGCCTTTCGACTTTTAGAAAGTATAACGAATTTAGTCAACGATCGTGGCCTTTAATCATAGACTAATCATGACATAATAAACATGTAATAGAAATGATAAAATGGATAACTAATTTAACAACATGATCAAAATATTAATTTAACATGACTGCTACTCATAATGAAATGTAAAATGCAAATGATATATGAAATGCTAGACATGATAAATGATATGCAAAATAAATTAATTATGAAATATAAACTAATGAAATGAAATGTTAATAACTAAAACCTAAATAATAAAACTATGGAAATAGAAATGCAATATTAGGAATCGAAATACCGTAAACTTGAAGAACAAATGTAGTAAACAAGAGAACTTGAATAAGAACTTGATATTGATTAACTTGAAATTGAAATGTGTAACATAAACTAAAACTAGAAATGTAAATGAAATATACACTAAGGATTACAAGGAAAGAACTAAGAGAGTTTGTGAAGTGAAGAATGGAATTTAGAATATTGTGGTGTGTGGTATTGTGTGTGTTCTACTGCCGGGGGTGACCCTCCTTATATAGTAGTTTGAGGTGCAAAACGTAAACAATCCATAAAGAATCTGAGGGACTTAATGACGAGCAACCCCGATCG
>VHZZ01010412.1:1994-12351 GCA_009801015.1 Silene noctiflora | reverse complement strand
ACAGGATTCTAACTCCATTCCAAAATGGCTCAACCAAACACTAGAATGAGTAAAATCCATTCCATTCCATTCCAAACCTCCCAACCAAACACCCCCTTAGATTATACTGCATATTGAGACCTTGTTTTTTTCCGTTTTAATTTCAGCTTTCATTCAGCCCATTTCAGTTCGGTCCAACTCAGCTTATTTCAACTCTATTTATCTCAGCTAAATTTAATTCAATTCGGCTCACTTCAATTTGACTCAGCTTCATTCAGCCAAAAATATGGCCGAGTTGGTCTCTTTTTTTTTTTTGTCTTTCTTTGGTTGATGTAGTACATAGAAATATAGAATATACTTTTTTTAACTTTCTCAATGAAGTACGGCATACTACTACTAAGGGCATTAGCAATAGGAGGTTTGTCAAGGGGTTTGTAGATGACATGTCGAGGTTTGTCTACAAACCCCCTATTGCTAGACATAGGTTTGGAGGTTTGTCGATAAGAATGGTTACTATATAGTATACGGGTTTGTAGAGTGACTTGGCCAAAAATTATGTGAATGAAATTATTATGTGGGTCCTATAATATAAATCTTGGAAAGGTTTGTCTATTGTTGGGTAAGGGTTTGTTATTGAAAAGGTTTGTTAACATGGTGATGTGTCAAAAGGTTTGTCTATTGTGGATGCCCTAATATACATGTTGTAGTGCATACTGCAATTGCTTTGTTTTTGTTCTTTGATTGTTGTAGTACACACATTACGCATTTGTTTTTTTTCCAATGTATGAATGTATCACGTGTTAACGTTAGGATTTTTTTTTTGAATCACTCCCTCAAATCCAAATTTTTTACCCATTTGCATAGAATGGGCATTTGCCACATATCAGATTTCAACGTTGTAAGAGCAAGTGTTGAGGTCTCTTATCATATGTGTGTGAGGGGCATTGTCCCACATCGGTAGAATAATAGTGAAGAAGCTAGCTTATAAGTTAGTGGGCTACTCCTATCACCAATTGGTTTTAGGATGGAACCTCACTTGCTTATGGGTCAATCTATGCACCTAATTCTATAAGCCCGCTATGGAGGACTCAACATCTGGTATCACTTAGTTTTGAACAGTTTTGATTGATTGACTAGAAAGTTTAGCACGGTATTACTTCCTTCCCATTTAGCAGCAACATTTCTAGCATTACTTAAGTCGGTCTCCAAATTTTGAACCCTAACAAGTAAATCTTTATTCTTATTAAGGAGAGCCTCATAGTCGACATTTAGTCTATCAAACTTAGAACGAATTTCAGAGTAGGTGGTCGAACTAGTAACATGTACTCTTTTTATTTCATCGAGTTCCTTAGTCAACACATGAATCTTGTTGACAAGAGACTCGTTCTTAGCAGTGAGTTCAGAATGAACAGTCTGGTCGACTGTTTGTTTTTTAATGTTTCTCAGATCACGTTTTGATTCAATGTTCTCCTCCGCTTTATTTCTTATTCAAATTGCATATCACTAAGACGCTTATTCTGTTCATAACTAGTATCCAAAGTCTCATCAAGTAATCTCAAAATTTTCTCTTTAGATAACGACCTTATTCTAACTTTGAGATTAGCGAGATTTACCTCATCTTCTGATTCGCTATCTGAGGCATCTGAGTGAGCCATGAGACATCTAATTGTATCCTCATCCCTTTTTCGTTGAGATCTTGGTTTGTAGATGGATATAAGACATAACTTCTCATCTTTTTCGTCATTAGGAGGTTCATTGTCTTCTAAGTCAGACTCACCCCAAACAGCAGCGATCATTGCACGTTTGTACTCCTGGTTAGATCTATCACGTTTATCCTTAGATTTCTCTTCTTCCCATTTGGGACAGTTTCGGATCTGATGATCTCGTTCACCACATTTAAAGCACCTCATTCTAGACATGGGACGTGATGAAGACGATGAAGGAACAAAATTTTTTGATTTGTAACTATCGAACTTTCCTTGGTTTTGCTTTCTAATGATTTTAGCAATTCGTTTAGATAACGAAGCAACTTCCTCTTCAAGATCACTTTCATTATCACTTGAGAGGGTATTTAAGGCTAGTCCCTTAACTTTGGATTTCTCAGCATCATTTTCAAGAACTAACTCGTGTGCCATAAGAGATCTCATTAAAGCTTCATAGGTAAGAGTTGTTAAATCTCTAGCCTCTTCAATGGCAGTGACTTTAGCTTGCCATTTCTTTGTCAAACTTCTTGAAATTTTTCGGACAATATCCTCAGTTTCAAAAGTTCTACCAAGATTTGAAAGTTCATTAGTTATGTTGGAAAAGCGTGAAGACATACTCTTAATGGGTTCATCTGGTTGCATTTTAAAAGATTCGTATTGTTGCATTAGAATGTCAATATATACGTTGTTTCTTTACTTGCACAGTTCCCTCATGGGCTAGTTCTAGACTATCCCATATTTGTTTGGCCATTTTACATCCTGCAATACGACTTGTTTTGAATTCACCAATACCAGATTACAGAAGTGATATGGCCCTAGAGTTCTTCTCCGCCTTTTTATAATCATTCGATGTGTAGTCCTTTGGTGCTTTTTCACTTACAACATCATTAGCATCGGTGGAAGTGATAGCGAGGGGACCATTTTGAATGATTACCCAACATTCATAATCCGTTCTACGTATGAAATGCATCATACGATTTTTCCACCAGCCATAGTCCGTGCCATCAAAGACAGGACATTTGACTGATTTGGAATTCATTGAAAATTAAAAGTAAAAAGGTAAACTAAAAAAGGATCAAACTTTTTGCGGTAAAGCAATCAAGAGCACGAGGCTCTGTTGATGACCTACAACCTGTGATGCACACGACTGCCTTCTCGGCGCGTCTCTCGGGCCCGCAAAGGAATTGTTATTCGTGACCTGAGGAAGATACTGGTACACTAGCCATGTCGGTTGTGTTGGGAAAGGGGAAGGAAAAGATGGTGATTGATGATGAAGATGATGGTTGGACTGAAGCTTTGGAAGAAAGCTTAAAAACTCTTGATGTTCTGTCCAAAAGAAGAGCTAGATCCTCCAAAAGAAATCGTGCTGACAAATATATTGAGGAGATTGAGGATGTGGATGGTGATGATGCTCTGAAAGCCACTCTGTTTACTTCCATTGATAAAGTTAAGGTACTTGACTGTCTCAAATCTATAGGAATGACTGACACTGAGCTCAAGGGTTGTCTTCGGCTTGTTGAACACACTGTTCTTCCCGGCCGATATTACCCCGTGTCTTGGTTGGAATCTAATGTTGCGTTCTCCTTTCTTTTCGAAATCCTAAAGACGCAAGGTTGGGTTGTCATGTTCAGTGTGCATTATGTTGTCTTTGTCCCTGAAATTATTCAATTTTTTCAATCTGTTGTTGTTAATGTTGCTGGGGACCTTCTCTTTGCTAAGGTCAATAATCAGGACATAAGCTTGCGTGCCTCAGAATTTGCGGAGATGTTTAAAATTCCATTTGAGGGTCTTCAGTTGTCTGACAGTAGTGGTTGGCCTCCCTTAGACGATTCGGGTCCCCTGACCATTCTACGCTACTTTGACCCAGATGCTCACTTGAATACCCACATTAGTCCTGGCTGTTTTAACGGACCTCACCAACTTTTGTTCAATGTTATCCGTCGCACGATTACACCTCGCAACAAATCTCGCGGTTATTATTCTATTACTGACTTGTTACTTTTGTATCATTTGATGATGGGATAACCAGTAAATTTGGCCTCTGTTGTGTTTCAATATATTAGAGAAGTTGTTGCCGATGTTCAAAGGCCTAACCCAAAGACAAAACGTGACCTTCCTTATGGTATGTGGTTAACCCATGTGTTGTGGCAGAAAAAGGTGCTTTCTAAAGATGGTTTTTGTGTTCCGTTAAACGATTGTATGACAGATGGGTTGTTGGGACAAATGCATCTTCGGGTGTCTAAGGACAAGTTGGTTGGGCTGCATGGAGAAGGTTATGATCGTGCTAGCTCTAGTCCTCTTCGTGGACTGGCTTCTCAGGTGGCGGCTCTCTCAGATGCTGTAATTGGTGGTTTGGGGCTGGTTAATCAAGAGCTAGTGGAATTCAAAAATGCCCTTACTCCTCTCCTTGCCATTCCTGATATTCTTGCCCAGATTATGGCTCTCCTCCCACCCAAACCTTGACTGACCCTTAATCTTTATTTTGCCTTATTTTCATTGTCATGTTTGTGTAGTTTTTGGGTACATTTCTGATGGTCTGGACTTATTTCGACGATGTCTATTTTGACTGTGTCCGGTAGTTGCACTAACACTTTTTTGCTGTGGTAATAGGCGCTGACATTGTTTTGATCGTCTTTCTCCTTTTGATGATGTCAAGAGGGGGGGAAATTATGGATGTTGGCTTATTTAGTTAGCTACTATTTATTAGACTCATGGATATGTGATCTTCTCTTTTGCGTTCTCAAAACTTTGGCTTAGGCTGTATAAAACTGATCATGTGTTTCTTATTTTCTGCCCTTGTCATGGTTGTCTTACAATCCTTGCATAGTTGAAAAGTATACTCTTTTGTTGAGGGAGAATTTGGCCTTAAAGGGACTTGCCATAATCAAAGGGGGAATTTATTGGGCTTGCTTTGTTGATGATGACAAGTCTTTCCCTCTAATGTTCTCCCTTCACTAATGGTATATGCTAGACATGCGTTGACAGGTTCACAAAGACATTTTGGTTGTTCGGAAAATGGATGAAGCTTGGATTTATGTCATGGACCGTGTCTAGTAAAATGTAAGAGTATAAGGTTTGTACTTACTTCTTTTGTTCGGTCCTAAAAATCACGGCTTGTTATTTTTGGCCAGAAAAGTTTTGAAATATATTTTCAAAACATTTTTTATTGACTGAAAAATCTTGGTTGAGGTTTGCTAACTTGTGTCAAAATAATATCTTTTATTTTGGTTAGGAGTTGGTTAATAAAATATAGCAAAAGAATATTCATGGTTTGACCCTATCAAAAAGATTTTATTTGGAAATCTGTTGCCTAATTTGATAGGTCTCTTTGGTCAACCAATTTCTATAAAACGTGAAGATTGATATTGAGTGATATAGATAACGACACTAAAAAATCTTGTGCCTTAAATTCTCATCTTCGAGTCAGTTAAGCATACTTTGCAAGATCAAACTTAAAACGTGTTTTTCATTCTTTTGCAAAGTTGTTTTTAAGCCGTGTTTTTTAAGGTCGTCCTTGATTATACAAATTCTTATATTTCTAGGGACTATCTTTGTTCTCCATTGTTCAAATTGTTGAACCATATAAGAAGACAAATTGTGTTGTAATTTTTCCTTTTGTGAGAGAGTGCTTTTGGGGTACGGAGTTGTACTCGAGTTGCACGATCGGGGTTGATCGTGGGGTGTTTCTTTGTAGTCGRGTTTGATTATAAAGAAATTAATAAAAGAGAGAGGGTGGACGTAGACCTTTAGAGAGTAGGTCGAACCACGTTAAAAATCTTGTGTCTCGTGCCTTCTTTCTTTTGTTTTACTTGTTTTTATTTTTGTTCTACTTCACGTAAACCATTATCACAGTACATCACAATCATTTTTGTTTGAACAGACACCGAGTCTGTTCAATCTGCTTGGGTACTATGTCAGAATAATACTTGAATGCACTCCTTGTTTTAATATTTAAAAAATGGTACTTAATTCACCCCCTTCCCCCTCTTAAGTACCGGATCGATAAACTCAACCGCAAGTCTGCTCTAAAACGGTTTTGTAATATTACGTTATAAGACCAATAATGAAAGGGTTTGTAATATTACGTTATAAGACCATATAATGAAAGACCTTAATTAATGCCTTTATTACGGAAATTGGTGTTTTGTGTTATTTTAGATTTTTAGTGGGGTTTTTAGATAAATAATCATTTAGTTTTATCATAATGCTTATAATGTAAAACGATTTTAAATAAGAACTGTTGACGACGCAAATAGTAAAAATGAAAACAAGGAGGAGGTTCCTCACTTCCTCTTCATAAGCTAAAGGAGGTCTCCTTAGCTTATATAGTGGTAAACTCTCTCAGTTTTAAAATCAGACTTGTTGCCTCACCTCAGCGTCGTAGAAAGCAAACCGTGTTATTTTATAACGGTTGCGAATAAAAGCCCAGTTAAAAAACACACATTTCCGTATGAAATTAAGCCATACTGAAATTAATGTAGGGTGTGGGATTTAGGAGTAGAATTTAGGATTAGGTTTAGAATATGGTGGATCGGGTATGGATTTGGAGCGGGTATTGAAAGAAGCATAATGGTTCAGGTATGGATTTTAAAATTTTGGATATGTATGGGTGATTCAATAAGTAAGTGGATCGGGTTTGGATCTAGCAAAACCCGATCCAATGCGACCCATTGTCATTCCTACGCCTAAGGCGAGGGACGGTGAGGACGGCTATAACTCTATAAGCAACTATATCATCAATTCATCATGCGTACTAAATGATTGCGTGAATTCGGCTTCCAGGTGAATACATTCGAGTCTGAAACACTCCCATATCTGCTCTCTTTAAGATTCAATTCTTAATGCTTCAAACTAGTAAGCATTGTAGTATGGATAGAAACTCTAGACAAATCGATTAAGGTACTCGTCGACAGTTGTGTATTTGACATCTGGGTAGAGCTCTGTAGCTTCCAGTCCAGACGATGGATCGATGTCAAAGTTAGTCTGTTCTCCCTTCACATAAACAGAGTGATTGATTGCCAAAAGTATATTCCCTGGAAATTCTGTTTCTGCAATCACATAACCAAAAAATAGAGTTGATTGCACGTCATTTTAAAGTGAGACCGTCCCTCAGGAATTTAGTCGAACTTGCTCCTTGTGCATAAGCAAACACATAAATAACTTAAGAATTGAACTAATCATCAATCGAGAATTACCTTGAATGTTCTTGAGGACTTGTTCTTCAGGAACATAAACCTTTTCGAGGGTTTTCCCAATCTTTTTCTCCCATAAGGACACAAGTTCATTAAAGGAGAGTATATTAGCAGAAGGCCTGAAGTGAAGGGTCTTGTTTAGAGTCCTTGGATCATCAACAGCCCTTATTGTGTAGGTTCCAATGTCTCCCTCCTCGGTAAAAACAGTTGTGTATAATGTGAAAATCAAATAATCAAGGATCGAATAAAGCGAGCAAATGAGTTTGTTCAACATTCTTGAGAATGTTATATACGAATTCTAATATAAAATCGTCTGATCATAAGCAATTGTCAAACCAGAACACATTATCAGCGCGTTATTAATACGAGAAATACCTTTAGGATTACCGTCACCCAAAATGATGACTTTGTCCCTAGGAGGAGAAGTAGCACCTGGCTGAGACAGTCCAGGAAGAAAGTAACCAGCAAAAAAGTTGGAGGCCACATATGTAAAAGGTATTCCTTGGGCTTCCACTGCTCGACGGATCTCAGCCTTAGTAGCCCAAGCTGTTTTTGCTGGTTCAACAGCATGAATCGTATGGTCCACATCATTCCCAAACTCCGATGGCAAGAACCTCTGAATAAAATATGTCGTAAGCGATTTGCAAAAACCGTATGAAAGTAATTCAAGTAAGTTTTAATGAAACAATGTGTTCCACCTGACATCTTACAATGTTCACTTTGTAATTTGTATAATTCTTTTAATTACAATGTTAATATCTTAATTCATGAAGCATAATTGTTTCGAGTGACAACTTTCTACAAATCGATATTGTTCGACAATCAATAATAAACGGAGACAAATAGACAATGACGGATCATGGACGTAGTAAAACAATTAGTATCTAATTGATACCGACCTTAACATTACCAGCATCTTTAATAGCTTCAATAATCTTAAGTTGATCTCCAACAAGAGCGCTTCCTACAGTCGAGATCACCACGTCCACTTGTTTTATAGCCTTCACTAGGCTTTCATGGTCGTTCAAGTCACCCTAAACCTTTAATAATCCACAAATCATCAAACAATGAATAAAAGACAAGCGATTAAAATAATGTTAAAAAACCGAAGGTGGTTGTAACATGTCACAAAGAAATTGAGAATGCTAACATTGATAAAATTGACGCCGAGGTTTTTGAATTTCTCGACGAGGTCGGCCTTGGAAGCGATAGTGGATTCGCGGATAAGCGCGAAGGTCGGATGTCCGACCTTGGCACTGGCCTCGACGATGAACTTTCCTATGTAACCGGTCCCTCCAATTATCAATATTTTGCTCGCCATTTTAAAAGCCGATTATTGTGGTTGTGGAAAATGAGTTTGATTGTCAAAGATGCTTTTTTTTTTTTTTTTTTTTTTGGTATGTATATTGGAATCTGGGGTAGAGAGATACTGTACCATGATGATGATTGGTGAACATTTTAAACGTTTCAATTTCAATAGTTTGTCGGATTTAGCAATTATAGTTGATTAGTCAATTTTCTTTTGTAAGAGTAGCTGAATTATGTCCCAATTATGTCCATATTCATTCATGTTTAATAAGGTATTTCATCTTTTTCTTAAACTCATTACTAAAGTTGGCTGGTGTGAGTGGTAAGAGTTTTCATCCCCAATAAACTAAAAGAATAAGTCTATCCAATGTTTTCTTTCCAAAATCACTCATCCCCTATATACTAAAATAATAATACAATTCTAAATTTTTCCGCTCAAGTTTCCAGCCTATGTATTCACCTTCTAATAAGTGGCCCCCACTTTCAATAACTTTTCTCACTTTCATCCTCTTTTTATTTACATACCATAAATAAATAAATAAATCATATCCATGAAGTTCTATTTTTACTAATAAATGATCATAGATATCAAATTCCAAACTAAATTGTTAAATATCAATAATTTGATTCTAATAATCATAGATTTTGCCATTAAATTACAAATGAAGTTAGTAAATTAATCGTTATTATCTCTAATATTGTCATCTAACAATACCGTGCATAAATGCACGGGAACTACGCTAATCCCCTATAGACTAAAATAGTAACAAGTTTAGGGTAATCCCGTTCATTTTTCCCGCTCAGGTGCTTTCTTGCGCAAAAATATCCTTTTCTATTTTCAGCAATAATATATAGTAGTCAATTAATAAATATCCTCTATTATTTTCAGCAATAATGTATTGTAGTCAATCTATTTTTGAGCAAACAAGCCACACTAATTGGAATTAAACCTCTTCTATTTTCAGCAAGAATATATTGTAGTCAATCTATTTTGAGCAAGAAAAAAAATATACACTGATTAGAATTAAATGCGTAATACACAATACTTCCCTTAAACTTCCCGTACATTTGATATGATCCTTTCCACCTGATCCTCGTAGAAAAAATAAATCAATAATCCTCTATATACTAAAAAACTAACACTACTTAAAAATTCCCGCTCAATGTTATTATTACTCTTGATAAATTCTAAATAATGAAGTAAGTGGGCTCACTGTTAATTTAGTCCATTAATTTGGTTCCATTAATTGGCAAAAATCTTGCTAAAAAATCCCACTCAGTGTTATTTTTACAAAATCTTTCTAACTAATCTGATAACATTTATTAAAAAATGTTATTATCTTAAAAATTAAGAAATATAGAGATGTAATTTGTTAAAAAAAAATTAAATCAATTTCTAAATATTTTTCCAAGTCAACTTCAAAAATATCAAGTGATAGCTATAATTTTGGTATCGATTTGACCATTTTTTATACCTTTATTTGATTCGATTTTGTGTGCTTAAATGAATTAATAGCTTATTATACTATATAATTTGATTTATTAGTTTTATCTCAATAATTGTAAATATTAGTTGTTTTCCTAGAAATTGGTATTGCTTTTATTTGTTTAGGCCTCGTTTGGTTGATACGGAAATTAAATTGATGTGTTAATTTACAATGCACTAGAGTTTAACTTCTATATTAAAATTCACGGGAATTACAATAATTCGTTTGGTTGTCATGTTGGAGTTCTATTTTCCTAGGAATTTTCAATTACCATGAGGGGGGTAGGTAGTTAAATTCTCCCATCATGTAGGAGTTGGAAATTCCTAGGAATTTTAAACTCCCCCATCTTACAAAAAATGGGGTAACCAAACAACCTTTAAAAATCCAAATTCATGGATTCTAGAATTCCCATGAATTGAATTGAGTGAGCAACCAAACGAGACCTTAATTATTGTAGGAACAAGCCCGTGAATAAAGACGGGTTGAGACGATTCTAACGAGGTGGGCCAAGTGAAATGGGCCAAGCCAACCAAAATCCAATCATCAACCCACATTTTTGTTTTCTGTTGATGCATTTCACTAATCACCATTCCTCATCATTCACACATAAACAACCAATTCCCACAATCAATCACCATTTTTGTTCCAATTCTGAACTCTTACAACCCGACATCCCCAAGCAGCTCCA
>VHZZ01010411.1:5405-33150 GCA_009801015.1 Silene noctiflora | reverse complement strand
TGTTAAGGCTCCTTGGTAGATGGGGGTGTTACAATATGGGCGGAAAAAACCATATGGATCGACACGGATATTTAAAAGCCCATTTGGTTAGTCACGGTAATATAAAGTTCAACAAGATGTATGAATGTAAGAATACTACTAAAGCATGATGTGATAATTAATGCAATACAATGAGGATAAGAAAGTAACACCACCTTACCAACACCGGTACTGGGACACAACCAGGCATACCCACCACCCAATGACGACACCGCAGCACCGTCACCAAACAACCCGGACCGCAGCCCGTAAGAAGGTACTTCGGACACACCGGTGGTACCGGGCCCGAGAGCGACTCGGATCCCTTGCCAGGCGACAGTTCTCAACCACATGTGCCCCTCTATACTAAAGAATCTAAAGCCATTAATGTGCACACCCCCCTTGGAATGGGAAGCTCCAAGGGGCGACCCAAGCATGAGACGTTCTCCCAACCACCTCAAGTCTCCCAAGTAGTCACCAAGCCTCCACCAACTTCCAACAACAGCATCTCCATTTATTATAAATGTCCAACAATGCATATAAAGAATTTAATGTTCACATAAATCCATCCAAATCATTTGAGACAAGTAATAATCGYAAATTCACCCAACCTTTCCCAATGCTCATGTTATAATGCAATCATAGTTATATGTACCAACCAATTTTCCCAATTACTAACACAACCAAGTAAATTTCACCACAAATTCATGAAACCCTAATTACTAACATGATTGTTCTTGTGTCATTAACATTATAACTATGAAATACATGAATTAAATGCATTGTATAACAATTATACTACCAAGACTAAGTAGGGAAAACCCTACCTTTGGCTATTCTTCAACACAAGTACTCAAGCCTAGAAATGTTCGTCTATGAAGCCTCCTCCTACACAATATATGGCTATTTATTACAATACAATACTAATATAACAATAATACTAACAAATCCTTCAATAAATCCCCAATTAATTATGTCAAACCCTAATTAAATCCCTAACATAAACCTCTCAATAATATGACTTTACTACACTAAATAGAAGAGGAGAAATGTAAATAAAGGACCAAATTACAAATCAAAAGATGAATGAAGGAGGATTGGTAGATGTTCTTCACCACAAATTTTCCAAAGAGAGGATAAGGTTTYGAGAGATATTTTTGGGGATTTTTAAATGAAAGGATGAGGGTAGGTGAGTATGAGTATTAGTGATAAGGAAAGAGGAAGAAACAAAAGGGGTTGGTCCACAAGCTCAAAAACGCGGATACGAGTGATAGCGACAGGCACTCGGACGAGTGTTCGATTTGACTCGGTCGAGTGCGGACCACTCAGTTGAGTAGATAAGCTACTCGGTCGAGTGAAAGTCACTTGGTCGAATAGGTCCTGCTACTCGATCGATTGCACAAGACAGTGGCCAAAATAGCAACATCAACTCTACTCGGTCGAGTAGATCCAACCAAGTAGACTCCACTCGGTCGAGTGGGTGGCCAACTCGAGCGAGTAGGACCTCAGAAAATTCCGAGTATTACAAACTCTGTCCTTTCAAATCTTTCAAATTACTGGGCATCTATATTTATCATACCCAAATGTGTGCTTAAGAAAGTTAATACTCTGTCGAAATTACTTGTTGGATGGAACCACTGAGTATGTTAGATCCCAATTGGTAAGCTGGGATAAAATTTGCAAACCCTAAGTGTGAAGGTGGTTATCATGGAACATAGCTGCAGTTGGCAAGCTAGTTTTGGGGTTTATTCCAAACCTGATAATTTATGGGTAAAATGGGCAAATAGGATGTACTTAAAGGGTATATGCAAGGTGAAATAAAAATTCAGGTTGGCATACACTGGTGGGATATGGAATGTGCATCCAACTGGGTATTCTATAACCAATGGCTATAACTGGCTTAGGACTCCACAACCTCAGGTGCCCTGGGCTACTTGTATTTGGAATAATTGGTGTATACCCAAATATACCTTTATCAACTAACTAATTGCCAGAGAAAGTCTGATGTTAAAAGACAAATTATTTGGACTTGGAATTTGTGCAAATAATAGATGTGTGCTATGTGATGCTGCTCCAGAAACCCATACACATCTTTTCCATCAATTCAAATACTCTGAACATGTCATGCTATTGTTGCAGAGGAAGCTGAACATCAGACTACCTACTGTGAGGGTCCTTCAGTGGATTCAGACTAAACCTTGGTCTATGGTGAGAAAAAAAGTAGTGAATGCTGGGGTTCAAGCTTGTTACTATGCTCTCTGGCACCAAAGAAACAAAACCATGCTGGATTGCCCATTTGTTCGTCCTGCATTGCTTATCACTGATTTTAGTTACAGTCTTAAAATGTGAAGCAAGGAAGAAAGAATCGAAATGAAGACAGATAGATCAACCCTTTATTTGCATAGATTTTATGTATGATCTAAATTTGAAAGGTACCAAACTTTGATTAGTTTGTAATAGCTTGTTTGATCTTAATGAGAATTTCTAACCTTTCACCAAAAAAAAACATTGTAATATAAAGACAATTAACAATCCAATTCTACTAATTTAACACTCTCACCTAAATCGTCATCTTTAACACCTACAAAACACACTACATCAAGAACCCTTAGGATATACCTTTCCGGTAGATTTGTCATTCGCTTCGGCTTTATGGCCTTCCTTGACTTGGAGACTTCGTCCAAGTTGAGCCAGAGTCATAGTTTCTTTGTTATGTTTCAATTCATGTTTAAAATCTTTTCATGTCGGTGGCAATTTCTCAATAACACTAGATATAGACATATTCCCATTCATAAGCATGTCATATTGAGAAAAGCGATTAATAATATGAAGTAATTCGTTAAATTATTCCGACACGGGACGAGAATCGGTCATTTTGTAATTCATAAAACGACTTACCAGAAACATGCTACTTGTGGCATCTTCATCCATATTCCCCTTTTCCAATTGATCCCAAAGCAAAGTAAAAGATTCAACATGTTGATACATATCAAATAATGCATTTTCCATCCCATTCAATATACACGACATATATAATCATCATTTTCCCATTTAGCCTTCCTACGGAAGGCATCTATAGCATGATCATCTTCCTGTTCCGGGGGACATGTTGTAATAATTATATATGCTACTTTCAAATGACAAAGTTTTAAGTGCATTTTCTTCTGCCATCGACGAAAATCAATTCCTTCAAATTTTTCTAATATCTCAATCTTACTTTTTCTTTTCATATCATCCATGGTATAAATACTATATTATCACAAAATACTTTCTAAGAATGTTGTAACAAAGGGTTAGTATATAGTGTATGAAACAAGATAATTATATTTGTAAAGGAAATATGGTGCTTGGATAAATGTAGAGTCGCAAGGAACTGCTTTCCTTAGAAAATATTTCGCCCCTTACAAGCCTAGGGTAACCGTGAAATCAATCCTAGGGTAAAACTACACCGACCTTTGAATCTTAGGCGAGAAACAAAGAAAACTTTTTTGTTTTTATAAGATTTGTAGATAGTAGAAATCTGAATTTTTGTTATGTGAATCCTAACACATACTTCCTCTTATTTATATAGGAGCATGCATCCTTTGACACTTATGCCAAATACATGTTACGGAGTTTATGCGAATAGGTACATACCCTTTATATAAATCAGAACTTTTGGCGCTGAAAATGATCCGTAAACAGCCAGGTCGATTGACCTATGACACAAGTCGACCGACCTATGACCCAGGTCGATCGACCCATCACCCAGGTTGATCGACCTAACCCTATTTCGACTGAATTTGATTGCCTTATCTCCCTTTTGTATAATGTTCCCTGTTTCCTTTCTTCCTTACATCCTGTAAGCTCTATAATTTGTTTATATATGAACGTGTACTCCACACTCCCGATTCAAATTATAACATTATGAGCTTCCGTATGATTCTACCACGATATCCAATTATACTTAAACGGTCTATGACACTTAAATCACCAACATTCCTCCCCCATTTAAGTGTAATCCTTGATTCGTTTGAACACCTACTAATCATCAAATTTGCGCATAAATGAAAATGTCATGAAGATTGAATTTTAACATAGTAAAATGCACGTTCCATATACTCTAGTAAAACGGGGGTCTCTAAGGATTGAATCCTTAAACATATTGAATACATGAAGGCAAAATATACAAAAATTATATCAACAAATAAAGTTATATAATGATACTTATTACAAGCCTAATATGATAATCCTCTCATGAGCGTATAAAATCTTGAGTCCAAAAGTTTCTGAAGTCGACCATACTTCACGTCTCACATAGGTGAATTCTTTTATCATGCACCTGCAAATACAATTTTTCAAAAAATTCATTAAGAAGATAACACTTCATTCGTAACCCACAGCAGGTCCAAGTACATACCTTTCGAGATAAAACTTCAATGTACTTAAATCTTAAGTAAAGGGCTTTCCACATTAAATTGTGCCTCTAACATTGTATTAGAGGGGAATTGGGTATCCCAATCCCTAAGGTTTAATGGACTTCAAAACCATCCTTAAAATCCATTTTTCCACTAAATGTTTTGCCAAGCTTTTAGTTAAATGATTCGCAAGATTTTGTTGAGATCTTACAAATTCTACTGAAATAAATCCATGAGAAATTAGTTCTCGCACGGCGCTATGTCTTACTCCGAGATGCCTCGATTTCCCATTATATATTTGACTATAAGCTTTAGCCAAAGTTGCTGCACTATCACAATGGATTGATATTGGAGATATCGGTTTAGGCCATAAAGGAATTTTATATGCCAAATTCTTAAGCCATTATGCCTCTTTTTCGGATGTTGCCAAGGCTACAAATTCTGACTCCATAGTGAATGTCTTAATAAATGTTTGCTTCTTGGAAGCCCAATAAATGGCACCTCCCCCAAGAAAAAAGACCTAATCACTAGTTGAAGAGTGATCTTCAATATTGGTAATCCAACTTGCATCCGAGTAACTTTCTAGCACCGAAGGATTCCCACTATAAGTTAAAGCAAAATCTTTTATATTCTTAAGATAATTTAAGACACGCATTACCACGCTCCAATGATGACTACTTAGATTACTCGTGTATCTACTTAACCTTCTAACTGCATATGCAATATCTGGTCGAGTACTTATCATAGCATACATTAAACAACCTATGACTTGAGAGTACTTTAATTGTGACAATGGTAATCCCGTATTAGGCATTGACTTTATATTTGCCTCCATTGGGGAATGAGCAACACCGCCGTTCTCACAATTAAACTTCTTAAGTACTTTCTCAATGTAATGAGATTGTGACAAGGACATTCCAAGATTAGTTCTTTTAATCTTAATTCCGAGAATCACATACCTTATGCCCATGTCCTTCATAGCAAAGCTTGATGATAAAAATGTCTTGGTAAGATCAACTTACTTTTGATCCGTACCGAAAATTAACATATCATCAATTTATAAACAAATGATGACACCATTACCGGAGCTATCAAATTTTCTATATACACATTTGTCCGATTGATTAAGTTTATAACCATTGGATAAGACAACTTCATCAAATTTATGATGCCATTGCTTTGGTGCTTGCTTAAGTCCGTATAAAGACTTCATGCAGCAGGAGCTGAGGGCATAGGCAACACAGAATCAGAGCTTGGCCAGGGCCTAGGCCAGGCAGGCCTTGATCAGGCAACAGCAAGCAGTATTCAAGGCAACTCAGACCATAATGCCAACCTATTATCAGCTGTTGCCAAGCCAGAAATGAGGGGCCAGAAATACCAGTTCAAGATCCACCAGCTGCCACCTTGGCCAGCTGAGAGGCCCTTGGAGTAGGTCCAAACTGCACCCAAGCCAGGTCCCAGATTGAGTCCACACTCAGTCCAATTTTCAGCAAAATCAGTCACATGTCAAAACCAACAAAAGCATAAAGTATAAAGTAAACTTTCCTCTTTTGGTGNCAAAATCAGTCACATGTCAAAACCAACAAAAGCATAAAGTATAAAGTAAACTTTCCTCTTTTGGTGAGGCAATTGTGGAGCTCCTTTTACAAGTCCTTTTCTCATATTCCATAAAGCATTTCAAGCCTCGAGACAACTGTCAAAATCCTTGACTTAGGATCAAGGAAGCTAGCATCCAAAGACAACAGCAACCTGCACCCACAGCAAGCCAAAGTCAGACTGTTTTTTTTTTTGCCCTGACAACAGTCTGTTTCACCTTGTTGCTTTTGTTTTCACTAGTTTACTTTCTTATTTTTCAATTGTAAAATAATTAATGACATTTGTACTGACCCTAGGAGGGATCCTGGCCCTTGGATGTATTTTATTTCGAAGCTGTAACCTAATATCAAGGTCTATATAAGGACCTTGTGTATACTGATTGAAGCAGCTGTTTTTGAATGAAAAACTTGAGAACTTTTCTCATTTCCTTAAAATTTTTTAACTTTGCTCAGTCATTGTTATAAGTCAGACTTAATAGTGTCTTGTGCTTTCTTAGATACTGATTAAGGACCTGGTGACAGCATTTAATCAACTCTGTGCTTGCTTGAATTGTTTGATTGCTGTTGTTGGGAGTTGCTAAGTAAATCTTGTGCTTGCTTGGGTTTATTTGGTTAAGTCCTGTCCTAAATTATTAGATTGAGTCCTTGTGCTTGCTTAGGAGTCAATTTGATAGTTATATCCAGTCCCAATTACAGTTTAGTGCCATGAACAACCCTCAGTCTCAGAACAATCCCTTTTCTGATAAGCTGTGTTGAGTGAATTTTTTAAAATACTTCTGGTCAAGCAAAAATCCCCAAACTTGGTCAGAAATTAGATCATATATCAGAGTTTATTGTCACCAAATTTCAGTATTTATAGAGGCCATTTACTATCTTTATCAAATTATTCAAGTCCACTGCATTTCCTGTCTGTCCCTGGGCATTACACTGCACTTCACCAACTTGCAAACCTTATGCTCTTATCCGGGCTTAATAAAACCTTCCGGTTTCTTCATGTAAATTTCTTCTTCCAATTCACCATGTAAAAACGCTATTTTCACATCCATTTGATGTATCACCAAATTATGTATAGAAGCAATTGCTATTAATAGCCTTATTGTAGAAATTCTAGCAACCAGTGCATAGGTATCGAAATAGTCTATGCCTTCTTTTTGTCTAAAGCCTTGAATAAATAATCGAGCCTTAAAATTGTCGATGGAGACAACAACATGCATCTTTTTCTTAAAGATCCATCTACAACCTAAAGGTTTACATCCTTTTGGTAAATCAGAAAGAATCCATGTGTTGTTTCCCATTATGGAATCCATTTCATCATTGATGGCTTCTTTCCAAAATGCAACATCTTGTGATTCCATTGCCTCTTTAAATGTCTTAGGATCTGCATCTATGTTATAACAATAAGCATATTGAAGTCCTACTTCATTCCTAGACCGTTCCACCAAATAAGTTTGGAAGTTAGAACATAAGTCTTTCGGTTTTCTACCTCCTTTACTTCTCCGAGGCACGAGTACTTGAGAGGGGTCGACCGACCTAGGAGACGGGTCGACCGACCTATAAGACGGGTTGATCGACTCTAGGTTATTTCGATGATTTTCTCTCATTTGTTCATAGTTTTGCCACTGATTGTTTTCACTAGTATCCTCACTAATATTTGGCACTAAGTCTTTAAGCCTTTCCATCGATGTGAATCTATCTTCATCAAAAATTGCATCCCTTGATTCAATCACGGAATGAATCCCAACTGAATTATTAGTTCTATTACATATAAACTATTAACTTTTGAATGCATTGCATAACCAATGAATATACAATCTATTCCTTTTTCTCCCAAAGTTTTCCTTTTAGGATCGGGTAGTCTTACAACGGCTCGACATCCCCAAACTCCAAGATAACTTAGATTTGGCTTCTTTTTGTACCAAAGTTCAAATGGAGTTACGTCATTCCGCTTGTTAGGCACTCTATTTAATAGATTACATGTGGTTAACATTGCTTCACCCCAAAAGCCTTCACTCAAACCCGAGTATGATAACATGAAATTCATCATTTCTTTTAGAGATCGATTTTTCCTTTCCGCTACACCATTCAATTGTGGTGTGTAGGGAGGAGTAATCTCATGTATAATTCCACAATTCGCAAAGTACTTAGGATCAAAGTACTCACCGCCTCAATTGGTACGAAGCCTTTTAATCTTACTAGATTGTTGCAATTCTATTTCATTTTTATATACAATAAATTTATTAAGAGCCTCATCTTTAGTATGCTAATAAACATAGAAAAACCGATAATAATCATCAACTAAAGTTCCTATATACCTTTTATTTCCTAAAGATGGAGTAGAATGCAAATCACATAAATCACTATGTACTAAATCCAACATTTGTGATGTGCTTACAAAATTTTTGAATGGTTGTCTAGTAATTTTAGTAAGCATACATGTATCACATTTTCGAGTTTGCAAATCAAATGGTGGAATTAAGTCATGTTTAGACATAAGAAGTAGTCTTTTGTAGTGAACATGACCAAGTCTTGCATGCCATAAATTAGACGGAGAAGTAGAAGTAGAAACCATATAAATACAATCATCTATTTTATTTATATTCAACATAAAAATTCCATTACAATAATATCCGAAGCCTATAAATATTCCGGACTTTGATAATACATACTTATCCGATTCTATGACTTGTTTATAGCCGGATTTATTTAACAAACCTCCCGATACTAAGTTTTTCCTTATATCGGATACATATAATACATCTTTTAATACTACGGACTTTCCGAAACTAAATACTAAATTAATATTTCCACGGCCTTGTATTTGTGCGGTTGATTTGTTGCCCATGTGAAGAATGGAACCGTCTTTTACTGGTACAAAGTCTTTGAACCAAGAGCGATTTTTACAAACATGTCTTGTTGCACCCGAATCAATCCACCAAATGATTTCATCATCCTGCACATAATTTGCTTCATCAAAATATGTAACATAATTCATACTAGAATTATTCTTAATACAAGTTAGAATTTTACCTTAACTAGTAGAAGCACCATGGTCCTTAGACCCTTGTCCGATGCTCTTTCCCGAAGTTCCCGATTTCTTCTTCCTTACTCGGCAATCTGCTTTAAAATGGCCTGTTTTACCGCATATCCAACAAGCACCTTTTGGTTTCTTGTTTGGTCCATCATTAGTATCATTATAAGGACGTTTCTTTCCTTTGCCTTTGTTATTTTTCCATTTAGAACTTTCCCCTTGTTCCACCATATTAATGGAGGAACTGGTGAGCCGAAATCGTATGCTCCCAAAAATAAATAATAAAGTCCTATTACCTTAAACTATATGGTAAAGGTAACTCGGGCGTCAAATCCGCAGGGAAGGCATAGTAATTTATGTGAATTAAAATGTAGAAAATAAATAACAAATAAAGGGGGGGATTTAATGATTGAGTAACTAAACTAGAAACTGAATAACCAATTTAGAGAATTATAATGAATAATGAACTCGGATGGTTTAAACGGTTTCGGATAAGAGTTTCCACAACTGATTATTAAATTGATCATAAACTAACAACTTTCAATTGACTCTTGAGCAAACTAACGTGGGAACAATTTCCCAATTCCTTCGTAAATATTATTTGACTCGAAACGCGATAATCAAATAACTTAATTATTAAACAACCTAATACAAACGATTAAATTTAATTCAATAACAGCATTAATGAATAAGGAATTATAGTAGTGACGACCAATAAAACACACGATTATTAGTTCGAATCACAAGTTAATTCTCTCGTTAACCTAGATATGATGAAACGCATCCAATACAAAAGGTAAAGATTGTTACTTAATCTAGCGAGCTTGAACAATTACGGATTAGAATGAACAATAGATTGATAATTGTAAAGATTAATTAGCTACTTTAATCTAAACAATCGACAATCATAAAAATAGAACGAAGAATTAACAATACTCGAGAGACAAAAGAGAGATGAATAATAGTCTCACAATTTGAATAATCCGATACTTCAAATCTTAATCCGAGATTAGAGGATCAGTTGCTCATGCCTTTCTTACTAAGAAAATAATTAGGGTTCTTGTTCTCTTAATAATAGAAATAATGAATGATAAAAACTAAGCCGAACAAAATAGGTCTTTTATTAAAACAAATAACAAAACACGAAACAAAGATCTTCTCTCCGTCTTCTGCGCTGGGCGGCTAGCCCAGAAGCAAGCGGTTCGCCGGCGACTCGCGCAAGGGGTGGGCGACTCTCCTACCTACTCGTGACAGGTTTTGATTTGCGCACGGTTGCGCAGCGCTCGCCTAGCTCCGCATACATGTTGCTTGGGCTTCTCTTACAGGCCAATCACACAAGCTTCATCTTCTCTTCTTTTGTTCAGTCCATCAAACTCAAACACTCCACATCTCCCATGTAATAAACACGCTAAACCCGTCTTTTATCCAACAAACGACATTCCTCCAACATCGCAACATAAAGACAATTAACAATCCAATTCTACCACTTTAACACTCTAGTCTCACCTAAATCGTCATCTTTAACACCAACAAAACACACTACATCAGGAACCCTTAGGATCTACCTTTCATGTAGATTTGTCATTCTATTCGGCCTTAAGGCCTTCCTCGGCTTGAAGACTTCGTCCAAGTTGAGCCAAGGCCATGGTTTCTTTTTTATGTATCAATTCATGTTTAAAATCTTTCCATGTCGGTGGCAATTTCTCAATAATACTAGATACGGACATATGCTCATTCATAGGCATGTCATATTGAGAAAAGCGATTAATAATATGAACTAATTCACTAAATTGTTCCGACACAGGACGAGAATAAGTCATTTTATAATTCATAAAACGACTTGCCAGAAACTTGCTACTTGTGGCATCTTCATCCATATACYTCTTTTCCAATTGATCCCAAAGCAAAGTAGAAGATTCAACATGTTGATACATATCAAATAGTGCATTTGACATCCCATTCAATATATGTCCACGATATATACAATCATCATTTTCTCATTTAGCCTTCCTACGGAGGGCATCTATAGCATGATCATCTTCCGGTCTCGGAGGACGTGGTGTAGTAATTACATATGCTACTTTTAAATGAGAAAGTTTGAAGTGCATTTTCTTCTGCCATCTACGAAAATCAATTCCTTCAAATTTTTCTAATATCTCAAACTTACTTTTTCCTTTCATATCATCCATGGTACAAACACTATATTATCACAAAATACTTTCTAAGAATGTTCGAACAAAGAGTATATAGTGTATGAAACAAGATAATTATATATGTAAAGGAAATATGGTGCTTGGATAAATGTAGAGTCGCAAGGGACTGCTCTCCTTAGAAAGTATTTCACCCCTTACAAGCCTAGGGTAACCGCGAAATCAATCCGGGGATAAAACTACACCGACCTTTGAATCTTAGGCGAGAAACAAAGAAAACTTTTTTGTTTTTATAAGATTTGTAAATAGTAGAAATCTGAATTTGTTGTGTAAATTCTAACACATACTTCCTCATCCTTTGACCCTTATACCAAATACATGTTACGGAGTTTATGCGAATAGGTACATACCCTTTATATAAATCAGAACTTTTGGCGCTGAAAATGATCCGGAAATAGCCGGGTCGATCAACCTATGACACAAGTCGACCGACCTATGACCAAGGTCGATCGACCTAAGCCTATGTCGACTGAATTTGATGCCTTATCTCACTTTTGTATAATGTCTCCTTTTTCCTTTCTTCCGTAGATCCCATTAGCTCTATAATTTGTTTATATATGAACGTGTACTCCACATTCCCAATTCATATTATAACATTATGAGCTTCCATATGATTCTACCATGATATCCAATTATACTTAAACGGTCGATGACACTTAAATCACCAACATAATAAAAGTTAGTGGAAAGCTAATGTGGCAGAGTATTAAGACTTAGAAAATTTTTAGTGATAATTTTATCCTTAGAACAAACTAATAAGAAAGACAAGACCAATAAAAAGAAATAGGGTGAAAACATGGCACTGCCGAGCTCCAGCATAACTTGCAAACAGCTGAATGCCAATCTTGCGAAGGTTGTGTAACTTCATCTGTCTAGTGGAGCGTAATTTAGTGTCTTGAAACGAGTTTCGTTTGCTTCTGAAGCGAGGTCGACTATTGCCAAGACCTGGCTCGACCAATTGAGATAGATAGGGAGCATGACCTTTTTGTGCCAGCTACAATAATGTTCACATGTAAAACTGAATATATAACAATATCCTGTCTTAAATGAGAATTTGTGCACAACCTGTTTGACATGCCTACTAATCTGTTAAAATTACTAAGGTACTTCCAACACCCGAGAAATACTTGAGTATAAACACAATCAAAGTGATAATGTTACTAGTGAATCAGAGCTTGCTTTTAGGAACACCAACTGGTGTATTCCTTGTTTTCTTTTCAACAACACGGGACATTTGCCTCACTGCGTCTTTAGCTAGATGGCGTGGCCTGCTCAGCCAAAGGCCTCCATCAACCGGTAGAACCGCCCCATTTACATATTTACCTGGGAATATTACAACGGTTTAGTCAATATATACAATCGTGGGGATCCAACACAAAAATGCCACTACGTTTAAATTCAACAATAAACCTTGTCTGTTTATTAACCATTAGCTCATTACTAGCTCAAGGTGCAACTTCTAACACAATAAGGATTGATGGAGTACCAATGTTTGAACTTTGGTCTGTTTATTACCACTAGCTCAAGGTGCATTCTAATCATCAAATCGCAGTACACATGCATCATTAACTCATTAAGTGAACTCCTGGCATGAATTGTTGAGAAAATGCAGCTTTTAAATATAATTTGTATTCTAATCTTCAAATCGTAGTATGAAATATCTTGAATTTCTTAATTTGTGAGCTCGTATTTAGATTAATAAACAGACAACATAAGATATACAAATTTGAAAGCATCTATAGTTCAAGCACGGCCCATATCTTGAATTTCTTAATTTGTGAGCTCGTATTTAGATTAATAAACAGACAACATAAGATATACAAATTTGAAAGCATCTATAGTTCAAGCACGTGGCCGCGTGGGCATTGATTAAGGAGAAAAGATAAGACAACAATGCCCTACCTGCATCTGAAGCGAGGTATACAGCAGCCATAGCAATATCCCATTTGTCACCAAGTTTATAAAGAGGCATGTAGTCATTAGCTTTACTTTGCATCTCCTCAGGTGCTAGTTTCCTCATTCCAGGTGTGTCGCCGATTGGACCTGGTGCTATCCCATTGACTCTGATGTCATAGTCTGTTCCCCACTCCAATGCCAAGTTTCTAGTAGTTGCATCTACAGCTGCCTACAGCCCAACCAGCCAAACACAAGGAACGGATGAGCTAGAATCGTCACAAATCCGCTATACAGGAAGAAAAAGACATGGACAAAGCCAGGAAACAATAGTGACAAACAGAGGCCAATTTTGCATGTTTCCTTTGTGGAAGTTAAGAATTAAGATATATATGTGCATTTCAGAGAGGGGGAAGACCGACTTTTCGTACCAACCAATGTTCATATTCATTTCTCATATACTCCCTACCATTCTCCGGATTCATAGCACTTATCATTTTCACCTCATTCGCTGGGTTCATACCATTTCCTTAAGTGGCAAAAAGAAACTTGCCAAAAAAAAACCATATATGCCCTTATAATCTAAAGCCACCTTCATAACCTATCTATCATGCCCATGTTTCTCCTCTCCAAGTGCCAAACCCACCAACAAACTCCATAACCATCTCAACACCAACTCTACCACCCTCCATCACCACCCTAACGCCACCTGCACCAGATCACCATCCCACCACCAGACTTACCGCCCTACCACATCACCAGTACCAATACTAAGCCAAAAACGACATCTGACCGCCGACCGCCGACGCCGACCACCACCACCGCTCCATCCATACAGACATCTTGACCACCACGATGTAATCCTTGATGTTTGGGTTTTTTTAATGGCACAAAGATTAAGAAAGAACAAAAATATAAAGGTAAAATGGCATGTGGATGATGCAAGGGGACGGTCTAAATATGGTGGAATCCATTTAATTTAAGGGTGTTTTGGTCTTTTTATGGGTCATTTCTTTCCTAAAAATGAAGCATATGGAATCACAATGAATGAACCAAAATGGAGAATGTCAAGGAATCCAAGTGAATTGAGGGAGTATAAGATTGTCCTACTAAACAAAACGAACCATTCAAACAATCAAATTGTCCAGACGTTATGAAAAGAGCTTCTAGCTAAAATATTATTGTAGACATTAAACTGCGCATGAAAAACAAAAAAAAAATATAATGGGTAATTATTAGTAAATAATATTGTATATATTTATACTGTAGATATTATTGCTATTGTGTTCACATTGTGTTACCCGATTGTACTTAGTATATAGTGTAAAACGTTATGAGAATTGTCTCAAGGAATTATATTCTATCATGGTGTCATAGCTTTATTAGTAAATTACCGCTTTTGCCTTTAATTTTGTAGATATTATTGATATTGTGTTAACACTGTGATACCTGATTGTAGTAAGCATATAATGTAAGACATTATGAGAATATCCTCTCAGTAATTTCAATTTACAAGTAATGTGTTCGCTCATAATTTACGAAAGAGAAATTAAAACAAAGTATGGAAATTCAAAAAAAAAAATCATAACTGAAAAATTGCTTCACTCACGCATCCTCCGGGCATCACTTTTCTAAATCTACATTGATAAATACTCTCACCACTACACCAAATACAAAACTTACTATTTAGTTTAGTGGTTATATTTCATAAACCTCACTCATATGGGGCTATGGCCCGGTTTGGCCTAGGCAAGTTTCATCACTGCCTAGAGAACAAGGGGTTATTTGTTATGAGTTATGAATTATGAATTACTTGTATGAGTTATGAGTTATGACTATTAGGAGCAAGGGTCCTAGATCAAGGGGAAAATAAATACAGCGCAATGGGATATCCAGTGTCGAAACAATGTTTTTGACTTTTTAACATATCCAGAAATTTTGACCTTAAAGCTAAATGGGAAAAATATTATAAAACAGGGAGGGAAGAGTAGAATTTTTGTATAATAATATCAAAATTGTCTAAAAAGACACGACAAATAAAAATATTCTAGGTCCACCACGAGTCATGACTTGTGTGAAAAGGTCACAACTAACCTTGGCGGCAGATACATGAATTTGGTACCAAGAGGCAGTGTAATGCAAGGTGGCACTGATGTTCAGTATAACCCCACCACCAGGTGATGCTCTCCCTACTCCTCCTGTCTTGAGATATTTAAGCGCTGCATGGCACATTGTAAACGTGCCAACAGAGTCGATGTCCAAAACTGTGGATTTACAGTCATGAAACAAAATTAAATGGTGCCAACTTACTAAAAAATATGTCCACCCATTCAATCAAACATTCAAACCTTCAATTAAATTACTAGCAAAAATACCCGATAAAAAATTAAAAGGAAAAGTAATGAAGCAAGCAACGGAAAATCAAAATATCTAACCATCAAAAGACTTGGTACATTGTGATGCAAGAGCAAGCGAAGAATAAAATAGGAGAGCAAGCGAAGAATAAAATAGGCTCTAATGATATAAGATCTTCAACTGACTGCTCCAAATACTTATCATTCTTTTGGAATTACTCTTAAGTCTAAGCGATGTTACACTATCTCCCAGGTCCATTGGGACGTAATGGAAATAGATTTTACACGGTTAAAACTGTCTATTGAACTTAAGAGCAAGACGATACTGCAATAAAAAGAAGTATAGTAGTAATTTCCAGAATGACCAAGGACCTTCCGTTGCTCTTAAATCACTTATCAATTTATCATGAAGTGTTTCAGCTTATGCATTTAAAAAGATCAACACAAATACATATGAAATCTGTTAATAAAAATTCTGGATTGTTATCTCTCAGGAATCCAAGGTTACCCAAATTTTTCAAGTTCCGTTTAAACTTTCACACAGGCCAATCTCAGAGACGGCCCGCAATGAGATGTTTCTCAGATCTCGGTTCCGGGAGTAAGAAAGTACAGTGCATCTTATTTACCTACACTTTATTTTATCATGTGAGTATCAAAGATAGATGAGGAACTTTGCAATTCACTACATGAGAAAATTCCTAACCTGGTTTCTACCTTTAATTTTCCTTCAAGATCGTTTGTCATTCTGGACCTCAGCATCACAATTCTGCAACAACGACGCCTTTTCTCCTACTAGTCAACGGCAGGATCTAACTATTCTAAGCAATCAAACACTCAGAGTGAATTGACCTTCATCTATACAGGCACTCCTCATCCTTGGTCTTCAGAATGTCATTTATTTTCATGCCACAATTCAGCGTAAAATTTCCCTGCACGTTTTGGACCAGCCTCGCAGGAGGCACTGCTGCACATCTCATCCTGCACTCATTTCGTGCCCACCAAATATTACACTGAAGAGAGTTTAGAACATCAATACAGCTTTCCTATGCAACAATGATTACGTGGCTCTCCTTAAACTCCATCCCCGAAGAGAGTCGAGAACAGCAATTACAGCTTCCAGTGCACAAATAATCCAATGACCCTCCTTAAAACTCCATTTCTATGTATAGTAACCCTAATTTGCAACCCCAGCCATTCACCAATAGAGGCCAAACAGGCCCTGCTGTTTGCAAAATCCAAAAATCCAAAAGCTGGCTGCATTCTATTGATCCAGTATCCCCTATCATCATCAGTCATAACAAACCCCACATTTTTTCAGTCTCAATCTTGGTATCAAGTCTATCTAAGCACTCAAGAAAAGGGATAACGAAATGTTTAGAGTTAATCAATTGATTCCAAACAAAATGAAATCAATCCACCTTACACTACTCACTCTGCAACCAAGAATAATCATAAGAAATGGTATATCATTTCTTGGAAGCTCTCCATGAGACCACGAGTTATCCACATTTCCACTCTTCAGCATATCTTCAACCTTGCAAATATAACCCTTCACATATACAAGGTCTATCCATCTTATCCACAAATGATCCACTATATTCGCTATTGGCCAAGTGTATTTGCCAATAGCGGCCATACTCAAAGATTCGACAATCATACATATAAAGAACATTGCAGCACAGGTCTGAACTCCACAACATTATCAGGAGATTGAACTTTTGAAAAGCCACAGATTCCTTATGTCCAATAACTCCCACACATCAATGAAAAAACTGACTGTGCATCCATCAGGGCGTGGTGCTTTGTCATGTTGTTGGAAAACATAGCTAGCTTTACCTCTACATCACTAACAGGTCTGCATAAATGAGACCATGAAGACTCCTCCACCACCCTTCTTTCTGTAGAAGCCACATGGGCTGAAGATTGTGGTTAACTACTTAACTCTCCTCCAGGAGCTACTGATAGAACTGCAGGAAGGCAGCCAAATTCCCTTATAAAGCAGTCATCAAAACACCATTCATGCAACAAAGCTGAAGCACTTTAGTTTGAGATATCCATGCTTTACTAGTACTATATGAAAGAAACCAGAATTAGTATCCCTATCAGCCAGCCATTTAGCCTCATCAACAAGTCTACGAGTTAGCACTTAACAGCCAAAAACTCCATTGTGATCAACTCCGTTTCCAAAGGACTCCTCGCAATTTTCTGTTGGCTCTTAATGATATACTTATAGTCCATGTCTGCAGATTTCTTATAATCTTAAAACAGACCGCCATTAAGAGTTTTCAAAGGACCTCTTATTCCCTTAGCAAATACCTGAAACATCCTAGTACAATCCCACCCTTACCAACCATCCAACCCTCTAGTCATGACACCCTTCTGAAACACAGGAGCAAGACTCCACATGTTAAGATATTTACACTTCTTCCTTCTCCTCCCAGAATCTGTTGATATCATCACCACACAAGGACAGTGCTCATACAACCCCTCAGGTGAAAACACAGCTCTTAATTCACCAAACTTAAGTAACCAATCGTCATCGGTAAGAACCGTGCCTGTAAGAGAATAAGACTATACACCCTAGTCTCAACATGTTGCTTATTGTCCAAGTTAAAAAAAAAAAAAAAAAAAAAAGAAAGAAAAAAGAAAAAAAAAAAAAAAAGTGATCCCTACGATATCTTATATTGTAACCACAACATGTTACCCACTCCAGAAATGGAAATTGCTCTGTTTGGCTAACTTCAGTCCCCATCTTTGCATTCAAAAACAGCACACCGTTGAAATCGCCAAAGAGCACCTCAGCCTACACATTTCCGACTCTCATCATGCTTCTTTCTCAGCATTCTTATTAGAACTATATACCATAGTAAGCCGAAAGCAACCACACCCAAGAGCTTCTACTGCACGATGAATGAACTGGGAATCACAAACCAATATGTTGGCAATGAGCTTCATTAAATCCCACACCAACCAAACTCTGGTCCCCTGTGCCAATTATTCTTCGTGGAAATCGACCAACTATCACAAATAATATTAGTAATATTCTTCAACGATTTATTCTTAACTTTAATTTCAATTAGACCAAACAGCCGTAGCTTGTTCGTATGGATAAACCTCTTAACTTCCTTTTGCTTTGCTGGGGTGTGTCCTCGGGCATTCCAGAATACCCAACTACTCTGTAATTATGAACATGGGTAGAGCACCTACTAACCCTTTCAACTACCTCCTAGCTCCTGCTGAGTAGACTTATAAAGAACGCCCATGAACGAGCTAATATTTCCCGCTCCCCTACCTGGTTGCCCATGCTGGATTATCCTTATAATCACCCTATTAAGAGTGACAACCGGTAAGAGGAGCGCACTGTCGCAGGTGTTGGCATAGGTGTTTCGTATCGCTGCAGCCCCCTAATTTAAATCTAGTCTTATCCCACCCTTGCAGCTGAACCTTCCCCATATTAATCCTTTCCTGCACTGCTCTAACTCATGTCTAATACCTTTACGACAACCGTATATGACAGGATTCCACTCTTGCTGTATGGTTATACCCCAACATCAACCCCTAACTTCAAAATGAATTTTGCATAGAAATCTGACTAACATTAACCATCACCATAATTCGAATATACCCTAATCTTGTTTCTCCTGCGTAGCAATATTAAATTTCACAAGATTACCCAACCCCAAAGCATTTTTCACCAAATAGTGTTGTCCCTAATTCTATTCCGGATTAAACAGTTTAATCAATATAGGCAAAATTTGAACCAACTTTTGCAAACTGAATTACAGGCGTCCATGGACAGATGATAACAGGCTTTATTATCAAAGAGATAATGACCCCATTAACCAAACCATCAATAAACTAATGGGCAAAAACTACACCTTATCAATTCTCCTTTCTCATCAAAATTACTGCACAAAACAACTTACGACCTCCCAAGGAGGACAATCTCTATATACTATAGCATGATACAAGTAAGCATTTTCATCAGAGATATCATCTGTGCATATTTTAATTTGATTTACACCACCGTCATTTATATCTGGGGCTAAGAGCCCACCTTTGCTTTTTGATTGCAGAGTAGTCCATGGAGATCACCTTTACCAGATTCATTGACTGTCTCTTCTCCATCAATCCTGTTCATCTTCGATAATCAAGGGAAGTTCAGACAAATTGAGGCTAGAAGTACCTCTGATTTCACCATTGACTATGTCCAATGTTGCATATCCAACATCTTCCCCTTTCCTTGTCAGCTCTTTAATCTTTGAGCCACTAGTAATTCCACCAATATGTGGTTGATTACTCTCAATTCACAGTTCCAGTAGTTTGTACCTCCATTAATTTTATTTTGCTTCGCCTGCTTTTCCTAGTGAGAACGAATAACAGATCCCATGGTACCTCTCTCTCAAACGACATGATCGCAAATTACTTTCCTAGGAGAAATCTTAAGGAATATACTATCTTCAAGAGAGCATCATTATGCCATTTGTGTCCATTCTTCCACTTTCAATATTGGTACCACTAAACGTAGATTCATAAGATCAATACATATAAACACCCATATTCTTATTTACTTTATAATTATATAATAAGCATTTATAATTCAACGGAAACTTCATGTGGTAACTTTGAGGTTTGTCAATTGCACCTGATACCCTTGAGGTTTGCCAATACAACCAAAATTTCAAAAACATTGGTACTTCTTCCCTTCTAAAAATATGAAACCTAGAGTTTATCTTCCAGTGTTTTAGTCCAAGTTATACTCCTTTATGCCCTCCTTTTTTTTTGTCACAAATGCATGCTACATAGCAAAAAATAAAAAAAATAGAAAATAAAAAATTTGTTCCCATATTTATTTTTACAAAATAGCTCATTGTACATATTAAGATACCTAAATACTTGCAAAATAACGACAATATTTTCAAATATCAGTTGATGCGGCCATAGTATTAGCAGTTTTCTGTAGAGCATCATAGGAGTGGAAATAACGTAATGACGACATAAAATTCCTTTACATGACGGGGCTTATGTAATGTAACAGGAGTATTTAAATACCATGCCTGTAAGATAAAGTATTTTCTGTTGACACTCCCTCCCGAAACAAAGGAACTGCCATGTACTCACGGTGGTGTATAAACAAACTCACATGCCACCCAACTTAGCATTCGAATAAAGACCCTTACCTGTTCGAAATCCATTAGGGGACAAATCCTCTGCGGACACCAGAAAATTGCCAGCTGCAGCATTTACAAGAAAGTCAATTCGACCATAGTGATTATATGTTGACTCAACAACCCTTCTGGCATCGTCTGGCTTGCGTACATCCCCTTCAAACCCTATTGCCTTCTCATTAGAAAAGAGATATTAAAATGATGAGTAAGCAATCTCAAAGACCCAAGAAAAAGAAATATCAGGAGAAACATGGTCATGTAAAAGAACAGCTAGTATAAGAAGTTACGAGACATTGATATTGTCGCGAAGAGAAGACATCTTTGAAATCATCACAAAACCCAAGGGTACAAATCATGGTTTAAAATCTGAACTGATACGTCTGATATACCCAAGATGTATTGGTCGGAGATCACAAATATGAGATATCTCGAGATGTATATGGTAAACTAACAGTGGGAAAAAATCGGTCGATTTATAACGTGTAATGGCACACTCCGCAACCCGCAAAGACCCCGAGATAGCCAAGTTATAACTTGTACCGGTCAAACTTTGTAATGAAAAGCACTAGAAAATTCTATAATTCTGGTCAAATTAATTATTCTAAATAGATATAATCTTAGCTTTATAAGAAAGAGACAATAGATGACAAAATATCTACAAAAACTTTCAAACTAAATACCACCGCGATAATCACGACTCTGACCATGACGCCCTAGTTGGGAATGATTACACAAAACAATACCATTACCGCGACCGCTCTGACAGCCAATACCTCGATTTTAATCTATAGTACCAATACAAAAAGATAGGTCACAAAAGTCCAATTGTCTGTACATTGAGATGATAGTATAATACAGCACCTACATCATTGGTGAATATCAACTGCCATCTTCAATGAGAGATGTTGCTGCTTAAACAACAATATTCCTAGTTTCAGAGACAGGAAATCACAGTCAGTCCATAGCAACTGTGACAGCAAATTATGATGGCTTTGGAAAGGATTTGAAGATAATATGACCACATTTTGAGACAGTATTAGCCATACTAAAGCCCACATGTAAAGCAAAACGAAAAATACCAACCGTGAAGATAGATTACAAGATCGCTATTTATACCGATATTTTACACGGAATATATGCTTAACTATTTACTCAAAATTGTACCCATTCCTTTCAAAGATTGAAGAACTTAGAGCTTCCAGCTAGAAAAGATAACCATGCTTGCTTTAACGAATACTGAGAGCACTATATCATATACCGCATATATCTTTGTACGCTAGAAAAAGAGTACATATATCTTGATTCCAATTATTCAACTTGCCCTTGATGTTTACTAGAAAACCATTCTTGTCAATTCGAAAGTAAAGCTACAAAAGCCTCTTGTCTTCAGTCGGAAGTGTCATGTAATACCAGTTTTGCGCAAGGCAAAAGCCTTGGAGAACAGAATGTCAGCACAAACAACTCATAACAGAATTTTGTTATGTTTTTGGGGAGAAATCAACTCGAGCTTATAAATAGCTTAGTTCTAGTTAAATTAGTAGTTTTATGGTACAATTTTCTCTCATTCTTCCATTTCAGCAGAATGATCCTTCAATTATTTCTGGAATTCAGAATCTGTGTTAAATTTACAAATTTCATCCAGAATTCTTGAATCGTATCATTACAAGTGGTGTCAGACTTCCCCGGAGTATTTGGCCACTAAGCAATCATGATCATTACAAGAATACTCACAAACCAGAACCTCAACTCGAGGATGCTCTATAAGCTTTTTTATTACAGACCAAACAATATGGGTGCGAATATGGTGGATAATCATGCTACCTAGGGTAACATCACTCAAAAACCACATCAAGATTGTATTGATTGGCAGGCAAGGTTAAAGATTAGAGCAATCTAATGCTGTAATGGAGATGACATTACTTTACTAATTGGCAACTGTTGTGGGTAATTTCTCGACCAACCTTCTCACTTAGCGAGATTTTCTGTTGAATTTCTTTTTGAGGAGAATATAATCAACGGTAGTGCTTATACAAGGTGAATCGATTCTTTGAGGTTGATTTAACATCGGTGAATGTGATAGTCAATTAAAAGGGAAAGAGAAACCCGGCGTATTAGGGATTGCCCAACATTACAAGAATAAAAGGCAGCCATATTATTCAGGTTTAGGTCACGACTCCCCCCCCCCCCCCCCCCCCCCCCCTGTGATGATCCTACAAATAATGAATTAAGGCAAGGGATTATGTGGAATAATAGGAGGATCATTTTCATGGTAATTATTCTTCATAGAACTGATTAATCAATAAACCATGATATTAGTTGTTTCTAGAGTATATTCAAAGTGCAGTAAGGTTGTCTACACCTTTGTCCACTGTAGAGAAATATTCCCTAGCTAGACTTCAAGTGACCACTCTAGCGCCAAAATCTCAGTCTCTTTTTCTGATGTCCGACGCAAATACTGGTAATCCAATAATCACAGTAAAAGAACTACTGGGAAGGTGAGGGATAGTCTTGTCCACATCTGAACTGATGCAAGTAGTACCCCAGAGCTTTAATTGTCCCCTTCCTAAATTAATTGTCCCCTCTTCCTTCTAAAAATATTCCAAATTAATTTGGTAAGGAATAAGTGTGAACTTAACTAGCATTCCCTCCATCACAATGATGACATTAAGTTCTCTTATATAAACCGGGAATTCAGATCATAGTTAAGATCGTTATAAAATGGCACTTGAAGCTATAGGATCCCGACGGAACACAAGGATAAGATTGCGTACAACCGACCCCTAAGAATAAGAATCCCACATAGTAAAACTGAAGAAATTGAAAGTAGTTGCAAAGATCGAAGAGAAGAGAAAGGAAGGAAGGAAAGTAATCATACAGGAATGGAAAGGGAAGAGAGAGAAGAAACGGCAGAATCAAGGACTTGTCTGCGTCTGCCCATGATAGCAATGGAAGCTCCATGTTTGCCAAGTTGTGTTGATATCTCCAAACCAATACCAGAACCGCCTCCAGTGAGTAAAGCTACTTTACCCTTTAGACAATCCTTCTTGAATGGTGATTCCATTTTACTTCCTTGATTGTGATGATCACTCTTTTCTTCTAAATACTATATAAGCTAATCGTTGATTCTTATCATCAAACTCATATCAATTTTAGACTTTCCAGTTTCTGCACATGGGAAAATGGACTACGCCACAATATTCATGGTCCTTATTTACGCACTTTTGTGGAGTAATAACGTGGACGGTATTACTGTGTTATTATTGACTCCCCCACAATTGTTTTTTTCCGCACGGGATGTTTGCATATTGGACAATTTGTACTTATTATATTTTATTTAAAAAGTAAGGTAGACTCTTTATAATAAAACCGGGATCTTTCGATTATCTGAGTACATTACCTCTTCAATGTTACCCAAATTTGATTCTTAAATTAGCGAAACTCTGTCACCTTTTAGTCCTAAAATCATGATGCAATTGCTCTATTAAAACGGGTCAAATACTATCTCGTGTGGTTAGATAAGAGGTGTTCAAATGCGGGTTTGGGTCGGACATGGGTCGGGCTCAAGTTTAATTTTTGGCCCACAGACAAGCGGGTTAGCGGGTTCGGGACGGGTTAGTGGACTGGGCCTTTCTATTTTTCTTCAAATGCCTTGTCCGTACCCGCTTTTTTAGCGGGCGGGATGAGACCGGGTTCAATGGACGGGACGGCCCATGAACATCTCTACTAGATATGACAATTATTTTGTTAGTCCCTATGGACTTCCTTTTGTCTTACCCATGTTATTTGACCCGTTTTAAATTTAAGATGGATATATCAGTCGTACATAAGAATTTGTAATCATTATGGCTTGTTATTTGTCACTTTGCTATAATACAATACAAGGAATAGTTTCAGTGAACCCGAGTACAGTCAAATTTAGATCTTCTACCCTAAGTTATAAACATTTGGACGGTCAATCACTTTTTTACCAGTATGACTCTCATTCAATTCCACTGAATGAATAAAGATGTATCATATGCGTTTTAGCTAAGATATTTCGTCACCGGGTTAAATGGATAATCATGAGATAGTAGATGGCCTTAAACCCATTGATCAAAATCTAGGACAATAGAATTTGAGGAGTTCCCATTGAAAGTGAAAACTAACTATACTGGCATCAAAATACAAATATGGACCACTTTGTTCCCCTATTTAATTGTGATGAACCATAAAAATTACTCCGCATCTTCCAAGATAAATTAGATAAAAGCTCGATGATGAATCGCCATTTTAATCATTAGTTGGCAATCTGAATGACAGAAAAGAAACCAATCAGTACCATATAGTTAGTACTCAACTACTCATATCAAAGACTTTACCCAAGTTCAAAACAATTCTAGCCAAACTTCACTTGCCCCACAAGCCGCTCTTGATTTCATTATCACTTTGACATTTCGGTACTAACCAAGTTAACATCAGTGTAAATGATCAATCTAACTGTTCTAGGCAATTGAAGTATTTGATGAGATAAAACCAAAACTTAACGTTAGTAAACAAATAAATGATTCTAGAAGTATGAGCACCCAACGTCTCAAACCCACATGATAGTATTAATAGTATATTAGTATGTCACATCATTCGAGCGGGTTAGGAATTAATTACTCGTATTTGTTTTTGAGACTTTTTGGATACAAAGAATAGAAGGAAAGGGAAAGAGGTAGGTGAAAGAGTGTAACATCCCTATACTCCAAAGTGCCTTCTCAGGCCACCTTAGACACAGAGGTGCTACCATCCCGTTTTTCCGGGGCATTGATAATCAAATAGACAATAAAGAAACAAGCTTTAATTATAGAATTTAACTGTTTACAACGCAAAGCCAGACTGTCTTAAACGAAGATGCATCTGTCTCAAAAACTGCCAACTAAACTAACAAACGGTCACAGCGGAAGGCTTTTAGACTCGTGGTGGTTTCTCAGTCTTCCCATGCGCATGCGTAACAACCTGCTCGACAACTGCTCACCATCCCCGTATGGATCATCACAGATTACAAACACAAAAACGGGGTCAGTTACTGATAACACAAACCACACATAGCAGCACAGCACAAGCCACACCACACCAACTCCACCAACTCCACCTCCACTCCATATCACTGACTACACACCCAAGGTGTGTAGCCTTGCCAGTGGGGGACCGCAGCCGTTCCCACCTAAGCCCCGCTCATCATATCCGAGCGAAAACCCAAGTTCATTAATGTGCACATCCCCTCCCGTGGCGGGTTCCACGGAGGGCGAATCAAGGGCGTGAAGCCACTCCCGCAAGTGACTCCACTCAGCCGAGGACGCACCTCGCAACACAACCAACACCACACATCCACCATATCACAACATACAACCAATACACAGCATACATGACATAATAATTATACAACAATGCCAAATACGAAATTAGCAACCGAGTAGAGAAACTCTACCTGTAAGGCAATCACCACGTAGCAATCCAACGATCAAGAGTGCTCCTCTACGAATTCACCTCCTAAACACATATAATCATACAATCACAATCACTACAACGATATCCCCAATTACCCCAAAACACCCAATTAGGGTTTTAATCAAAGTCGATTAAACAACATATAAACGGTATCTAGATCTTACCCACAAGACGACGATCACAACGGTGTAAAGGATTCCRGAAACCGACGACTCTAGCCCTTGGATTTGCCAACAACGCGAGTGGAATGCAACCACGTTCTCTCTTTTTGCTTTGAGGGATTTTAAGAAGGATAGAATGAAGGAAACTGACGGAAAAAGATTAAATACCCCCTATCGCGTTATTAACAAAGCTCGACTAAAAAGACCCGTAAGACAGACTTACTCGATCGAGTAAGTGACGTACTCGATCGAGTGCCCCATACTCGATCAAATACCACCCCTACTCAATCAAGCACCCATCAGGCAGAACCTGATTCCAAAACTGACATGACTTRCTCGACARAGTAAGCCCTACTCGATAGAGTAGCTACAGACACAGAAAACCGTAGTATTACAGTCTTCCCTCCTTAAAAGGAACTTTGTCCCCAAAGTTCGACCCATACATAGGAAATAACACACCCATCCCAACACACTATCACTCCACAACCAACATACGCACCACTACCACCAAACACACCCATAACCAAAACTCTCAGCTACAACAACATGCACCACTACTCACAACTACTCTCTAACAAACTCATAGCCAAAACTCTCAACTACAACGTAACCCGACTTACAGCAACAACAAACAACAACAATTAAACCAAACTACCATGAAACCACACCCAACGCTTTATGCGATCACCTCCTACCCCCCTAAAAGAAACATGGTTACGTCCCCGTAACCACACATACCTGATCAAAAGAGACGGATACCTCACCTGCATAGCCTCTTCCGCCTCCCAAGTAGCTTCCTCTACCTCGTGATTAAACCACAACACCTTAAGCAATACCGATTCCCCGGACCTCGTCTTCCTAGCCTTGCGGTCAAGAATCTACCTTGGTACCTCAAGATAAGACAATGATTCATCCAACCCTCTTTTTTTTTTTTTTTTTTTTTTTTTATACTTCTTGTACACGCGAAGGATCACTCACAAACTTTCACAACTGAGACACATGAAACATAATACGCACCCAATCCAAGACTSGTGGTAAAGTTAACCTATAAGCAGKCTTCCCCACGCGATCCAAAATCTCATAACTCCACGCATAGGAGATATCTCCAAAAGAACCTTATTCCCAACCTGCAATTCAGTACTACGTCGATGTAAATTTGCATAACTCTTTTGTCGATCTTGGCTGCTTCCATCCTTTGTCTAACTACTCTTACTTGTTCTATCATCTCCTGAACCATCTATGGTCCTAAAACCAATGCCTCAGCACTATCATCCCAGTAAACCGGACTCCTACACCTCCTCCCATACAAAACCTCAGACGGTGTCATCCCAATACTCGTATGATAGCTGTTGTCGTAACAAAACTCAGTCAAGTCCAACCTATCTTCCCAGCTACTACCAACAAAAACTGGCCCTCGAAGTTTACTCACACTCATAAACATCATACTAC
>VHZZ01010409.1:36597-48210 GCA_009801015.1 Silene noctiflora | reverse complement strand
TGGCATTCATGTTTCATGAATGACAGGTTCGTGATGCAGTTTGTTGGGTGAAGACGTGTGGGGCTAGAGAGCATGACACCTTGGACCTAGTAGTAGTCATTAGCCGTTAGACTTACCAGTCGTACTTATTCACTACTTTTATTCGTGGGATATCTCTTCCCAAGACTTATTGTTGTATAACTTATTTATATTTCCGCATGTTTTTCGTATTTTGAACCCGCTTTCAATTTGGATTTTATTTATGTTTAAAAAGTTTTAAAAATCTCATGTTTTCCGTTGTTTTTACTTATGTTTAATTTATATTATCGATCGGGGGTTCACACATGTGGTAGCTTGAATACTTACACATAATGGTCACTTACCATTGAACTCCATTACAAAACTAACTGTTCTCAAACCATTAAGGTTTTTTTCATTATTGAGCTACACTACAAGACCCTCTCAGTCCACTAAAGACTATTCATTGAGGTTCAAGCAAATGCAGTACCAAGCATACAGTCTTGTAAACAAGTACAATAACATGAAACCTACATAAAATTCTCCATTTTAAGACAAATAATTGTGAATTCAAAGCAAATGTAGTGAAGTATAGATACAAGAAATTATTGAAACCAACAACAGAGTGTTCTAAACAACTAGAATAACATGAAACCTACATAAAATTTTCCATTTTAAGACAAATAATTGTGAATTCAAACCAGATTTAGTGTAGTATACACACAAGAAATTCCTGAAACCAACAATAGAGTCTTCTAAACAACTAGAATAACATGAAACCTACATAAAATTCTCCATTGTAAGACAAATAATTGTGAATTCAAACCAAATTTAGTGTACTATACACACAAGAAATTACTGAAACCAACAACAGAGTGTTCTAAACAACTAAAATAACATGAAACCTACATAAAATTCTCCATTTTAAGACAAATAATTGTAAATTCAAATCAAATTTAGTGTAGTATACACACAAGAAATTACTAAAACCAACAACAGAGTGTTCTAAACAACTAGAAGAACATGAAACCAACATAAAATTCTCTATTTTAAGGCAAATAATTGTGAATTCAAGCCAAATTTAATGTAGTATACACACACACACAAGAAATCACTTAAACCAACAACAGAGTGTTCTAAACAACTAGAATAACATGAAACCTACAACCAAAAAAATGACAGTCAAAATAACAGTCACAAAACCTAGTCAACAAGGACATGCATAGAAAAATGATAGTAAAAATAACATTAACAATTAACCCAACATCAAATCCAGAGAAAGTCTCACTTAAATCCAACATTTTTTAAAAACACCAACAATAAATTAAATAATCTCAACAACAACAGTCATTACTGAAATCTTATCAATAGAAAACCTAGCAGGGATTATGAAACATTAAATCACCAGTAACGAAAAACATAAATAGTCACAAAAATAGACAGAAATCGTTAAACAAATCTGATCTCTATATCCTAACAGTAATTAAATCCCAGCAGCAGTAAAACAAATCGTTTTAATTAGACATAAATAAATCAATAAAACACAAAAATTGCATGAGATTTAGGAATGATACCAACAACACCTTAGTATTTAACGCTTTTTTAAAAATCTTTCTGTATACACTTTGAATCTCTTTGAGCTTGCTGATGGAGAATCAAAATCCCCATATTCAACAGGCGCAGATTTTTTTCAGGATTTTTTCGACGTTTATCACCCATCCTCTTCAATAAGCATTTAAAAGCTCAGCAGATCTACAACCCCCTTCAACCATAGGACGGATATCGGGTGATTTAGGAAGATCAGCGTTCTAGGGGACTTACCCAACGAAAAATAACCATAATCGAACTCCGTCTCCAACACCTGAGACCCCAAATCTTCAGGATCTAGTGAATCAGGTATAATGGTGTTTGGAGGAGGTGAATCATGCGTAGAATCTTCAACAACGCCATCTTGCTCATCTTCAGATAAACCAATGCGATATCAATCAAGTATACACTGCAAACATTCCTTACCGCAGTTTGAATGTGAAGGATTCATGTTGTAAACTAAAAGAATAGTGATTGAAAGATGAATGGGTTTTTGTAGAGAGATGAAGATGTGAGAGAGATAAATGAGGGAGACGACGTTAGAGAGAGAGAGAGAGAGAAAAGAGATTTAGGGTTTGGAATAATCTGGAATGTGTGAGGATAATGAATGGTGGTGGGTAGGTAAATGGAGTAAATGGGAAAGAATACGGGACGGATAATGAATGATGGTGGGTGGATTTTTGAATGGATATGAGGAGTATATTGGGTTAGGTTAAGAAAATATGGAGGGAAAGGTTAGTGGATTGGGTAGGATTAGGGAGACTAATTAGCCCAGAATTAGATTAAGGTGAGTTTTGTTGTTAAATTGTTGTGGGCCATTTAGTGGCATTTTTTGTAAATACATTGTTCTCATAAGGACTAAAGAGTCATTTGACTTTCTTTTTTGGGAAAGTGGTAGAGTGGAGTTGAATGGAGGAAGTAGAACATAAAACGGGCTTAATTTTGTGTTGGGCTTCAGCATCTTCCGTTATTTGGAGAACAAAATTGAGGCAATCAGTATTGGCGTCAATGTGTCGAAAGCCTTGATTGAAAGCATCCAAAATCGCATAATATAAGGCAGTAGATTCAGCTTGAAAAGGAGACACAGCCCAGAAGCGTTGATGACCAGTATGAAAAACATACCCCTCTGGCCTCTGTATCATGAAAAATTCAACCAGCAAAAGCACTAAGATCAGATCTCCAAGAAGCATCGCATTTTATACGAATATTAGTAGAACATAATGAAGATCCAATAAGGAAAAAAATATAGTGATTCCGAAGCATGAGATGATCATCCTTAATCGAAGACAAAGACGAGTGAAAGGAAATATTTGTTGAAGTCTTTTGTCGCTGAGCCATAACATTATTGATAGCCTCCAAAGTCAAAAGCTTAATAGAGGAATGTAAATCCATAGATGATCGTCGTTCGAAAATCAAGTCGTTTCGTAAACACCAAATACGCCGTAAAGTGCTAATAAAATAAGAAATCGAAGCATAGGTCGTGTCTTGATCAAAAATATTTATCCAGTTAATAATCCACCGTTGAATGGAGATATTATCTCCACTTTGGCTTCAAATATCAAGTGGAGAACCAGCCCAAATACGCGATGAAACAGCACAGTCCCGAAATAAATGGCTCAATGATTCCACATGATCGTTAAAAGACGCACAAAGATTGCAATTGTATGACCATGGCAAATTTCTTTTCATAGCTTCTTCTCCACAAGCAAGAGAGTTGAAAAGTAATTTCCAAATAAAGATCTTCCATTTTCCCAAGATTGGTAAATTCCATAATCTCTTCTTACAAAAGGCAACCGAAATGATATCCATACGATTTAAATCCTTAGCAGTAGCATGATCATTCCAGAGAAGGGAAAAGGTAGACGTGTATCCACTTTTAACAGAATATATACCATTCTTACTAGGAGCCCAATAAACAGAATCATCATATTCTTCAGATGAAAGAGGTATGGAAAGAATATATGGAGCCATAAGATTGCCACATACATTACGCACAATATTATCATTCCAACCTCTATCAGCATTTTGCAACTGGCACACAGAGATGTTAGGTTTAAAAGCTAGTTCATGATCTGAGATACCAAGTAACTCCTTGAAAGATGAGCCATAAATCCATTTGTCCCTCCAAACATCAAGAAAGGAAGGGTAACCCGGTAGCCAAGCCAAATGTCTTTGAAGGAGTTGAATACCTCAACGAACTCCTCTTTCCCCCCAAGAAATAGCTCCCAAAAAAAAAGACATAATGGATTCTTGATTGATACTATATTTGTGACCAAGAACTTTGTTTAAAAGACTATCTGGACAATGCAAAATTTTCCAGCTAGACTTTGATTAAGACATCTAACATTCCTTATACCAAGCCCACCTTTGGATTTGGAAGCATTAATAAAAAGATTACTACAACAATAGAGACAATTTCTCATACTAGTTCCATTCCACAAGAAATGTGAAAGTAAAGAATCAATCTTCAAAATCACACTTACCGGCATTTTAAACACCGATAGGGAAAAAAAGAGAAAGCGAAGATAGAACCGAGTTAATGAGAGTCAATCTTCCAGCTGATGATAGAAAATTAATATTCCAACTTTGAATCCGTTGACGAACTTTATCCAAAACCATCATGAAAATTTCCTTTTTCGAGCTACCAAAATCCTTGGGTAATAACCCTAAGTATAAACCCATACCTTTACCACCCGAAACCTTTAAAACTTTAAGACAATCTTGATAGTCACGCAAGGTACAATTAGGGCTGACTGTAACTGTCGTTTTAGCCCCATTGATCTTCTGACCAGAAGCTTGACCAAACTTTCGAAGGATGTTAAATAAAATATGACAATCTTTTCCTTTAGCATCAAGGGAAAAAAATATCATCTGCAAATAATAAGTGTGAATAGGCAAAGCACTTCGTGAAACAGGGTTCACCCTTCAAAAGTTTCCTCTCCTGAGCTTCACATAATAATTGAGATAAAATTTCAGTGCATAAGGCAAAAAGATAAGAGGAAAGATGATCTCCTTGTCGAATCCCAGCTTTAGGTTTAAAACCTTTCCCCGGAAGGCCATTCACTCATACCTCATAAGAAACCGAAGAAACACAGTTCATAATAAAATCAACAAACTTAGGAGGAAAAAGCATAGAAGTTAATTTACATCTAATGAAATTCCAACTTAATCTATCATAAGCTTTACTCATATCTACCTTAACTACGATAAGCCCTCGCTTGCCAAAAGTCCGTTTTGAGATATGATGCAATAGTTCATGAGATAACAAAATGTTATCGCTAATATGTCTTCCAGGAATAAAACCATTCTAATAATTCCCCACAAGGAGAGGCATAACTCTCCTGAGACGATTTGAAATACATTTAGTCATTCATGATGACATTGTAAAGACTGATAGGGCGAAAATTGTCAACTGTCTCTGGACAGGCAGATTTAGGAATAAGAGCAATAGATTTAGGGATAACTGCATCTTCAACATCAGACTTAATGTGAAATCAAAATTTCTGATAAAAAAGAGCCGGAATACTATCAGGTCCTGGTGATTCAATTGAAAAAACAGCAGTGCGAACTTCCTTCCGAGTAAAATTAGAGGAAAAGAAATCTTGTTGATCACCTTGTAATTTGACTTTAATATTGCTGAAGAGATCTTTATTAAGGTCTTGGTATTTATATTTACAAAGGATGGTTTGGTGTTTACATTATTGAACACATTAGGTGTAAAGGAAATTCAACTAATATTTCAACTGGTAGTACGATTTTGGAAGAACTGTCATTATAGAGTAATAGTACACCCTTGATCATGAAATTTCAATTGCTTGTTAAAATTAGTGAATTGACAAAGTAGGATACTGCAAACTTGATTCCTCCCCATAGATTGCTTTAAGTAGGTAATCGGTCAATGGTTGCTACTGTTTTCATCTCATAAAAAAGCAAAAAATTGCTAAGTAGGATACTATAAATTTCATTCTTCCACGTAAATTGTTTTAAATAGATAATCGGGTAGATACCATTCATCCGTTATCAGTTTCATCCGTTTAGTTTGGGTTTTTATTCATCCATTTTAATCGGGTAGATACTTATTGTATTTGTATAGTTGTATGTTAATTGTTAAGGTAAGATATTCTCATCATCTCTTGTAATCCTATAAATAGGACTTTTATTCCTCAATAACAGCTTGTCGGAATATTACCCGCACTTCATTATCGCAATTGACATCTCTAACCGAAATTACCGGAGTTAATGGATTCGAAACATTCATAAATTCTGATCGAATTACATTTCCACACACGAAACTTGAAATCCATGGCTTGCAGAAGAATATTAGCTCAATAATACAGGACGTCTAAGAGAAACTATATTAGCATATGCATTGGGTCACATTACTTTGAGTTCAGCGATATCTTCTGACAACTCGGTATATGGAAACATTTAAAGTACAACTTCTACCAGCAGCAGGCGGCGCAAGCACACAAACATCGCTTACTTCCAAGTTATTATCAAGCACAAACTCAACCCACCCCTTATTCAATGTGCATTGTTGCTTCCAGCGACTGAATTTAACTGAATTGGTCTTTTTTCTTAGAGGACTCAAATTGCTCCTTGGCCTTTTTTAGAACAGCCATCTCTTCGTCTCTCGTAACACACTTTCTGCTAGAGATAAGGAGTCTAATTTGATAGCCTTTATTCCACAAATTCCTACCATCTGATTCTTCTCCTACACCAAACAATGTGAAAAAAGATCCTCCAATTTTGAAGCCCAAAATGAGTTCAAAGCAGCAGAAATTGAATCATTACCTGAAGAGGGTGTTTGATCTTCCTGATCTTCTTCCGAGTATTCCAATTTATTGCTGAATTCCTCAGAACATTGCTCGTTTGCAGAAAAAACATCATGGTTCAGGCTTTCGTCCCCTTCATCATGCATTTGTATGTGGATTAACGGCCTCCCTAATAGAACAACAATGCTTAGTACTCGGGTTTAGATTTCTATCAGCGTAGTAGTAAGATCCTTCTTTCTCGCAACCAGTTGGATCAAATATCAGTACGTCAAAAGAGGATTTTGCAGAGTACTCAAACACCAAAAAATCATATTCATTTAGACCATGATCCTTGGCAAAAACCTCCCAGCCATGTTGAAGAAAAACGTTGTCTTCTTCCCTGATTAGCTTCGTAGTCCAAACATTTCCACTTGGACCGCGAAGATTCACCTCACTTAGCAGTTCTCCCTTAAACTCACTCATGAACTTCCTTGGAATTCTCTGTTACAACATTCAAACATATGAAAACTAAGAAACTTTTCGACATAAAATCAGACAAACCATATAAATACGAAAACTATACAAGATCTTGAAAAAACGATGCTTGTTAGACCGATGTTCATCAGTCCAATACTGCTCTTTTCGCCATGTCTTGCATTTACTGCATACATCTGCCATTTCGTATGTATGTTAAAAGAGATGATAGTGTAATGGCAGAATTATATTATTACTCCCTTGGTCTTCAACCTTTTTTATATTCGTTGGGAGGAGTATTTCACAAAGGTAATCCTATAAATAAATAGATAAAAGTCAACGACTGAGCTTCATGGAGTGATGTACATTACGTTCACATGAAAGTAGTAGTTAATAGTTAGGTGGAACAAACGAAATAGATGATGTGATGTTGTCCCAAGGTAACCTTGTATGATATAAAAACACCAACAAATTACAACGGAACCACATTCAACTACTCTATCAATTACTCCTCTATCAATTACTCCCTAACTGTTTTCCACAACACTTGTAGTATAGACCTGTTAAACGAGTCAATCGGGTTGGAAAACGGTGACTAAAATTCTCTCTAAACAAACTATAAACCTTATGCAAATTTTTTTGTTCTTCTACCACAATTTTAGTAGTATAGAATTTGTGTTTTTTCAGTTTTCCAACTCAAAAAAGTTGAAAACGTCAATTTGAATGATGATAATGATCAAACTTTTGGCCTACATACACTTTATATATTGTTAGGAGGTAAGAATATTTCTTTGAAAAGGATTGATAATTGAAATATAGTTATTCTTGTTTGTGAGAGTCACATGTTTCAATTTTTTTTTTTTTTTTTCTTTTTAATATTATTATTAAAATAATTGTGAGACGTCACAATCCTTAAGAGTCGATTTGTAATTGATAAATGATACTCTTAAAAAACATAGTTGAGTATGGAAATAATGCACAAGAACGGGGGTTGCCAACTTACCACATGCCTTAGTCATACTGCCACACTTAGTACCTCCCAACCACCAGTCTTGTACTCAACTCTATTCTCTTTTATGTCTTAAACTTACTCATCACTCTGCTCACCTCTCATTTTCTTATAAATTCATTGTGATTTGTTTTGTTATTTCTGTATCTTCCTCCATACCTTTTCATCCCAATCACCATTTCAACAAGCATTCTACAATGTCAATGAATAATCGCCATGTCGCGGTGTTTCCATTCCCATTTGGAACCCATGCCGCGCCCCTTTTCAACATCACCCGAAAACTAGCCTCATTTGCACCTACTGTCATCTTCTCATTTTTTAACACTCCGCAGTCGAACAACAAGGTTTTCGACGATAAGTTGGCTAACATTAAGAGGTATGATGTGTGGGATGGGGTGCCAGAAGGGTATGTTTTCAAGGGTAAGCCCCAAGAAGACATTGAACTTTTCATGCTGGCAGCACCGGACACTTTAAGGGAGGCGGTGGCCAAAGCCGAGGCAGAGACAGGAAGGAGTGTGAGTTGCGTATTAGGGGATGCTTTTCTGTGGTTTCAGGAGGATTTAGCGAAACAGAAAGGAGTTCCCTGGGTCACCACCTACATGTCCGAGGAGCATTCGCTTTTAGCTCATCTTTATACCGATCTTATAAGGGAGAAAATTGGGATTCACGGTATAAATTCTAGAAAAGTATATTTACTGTCTAAATGCGTACACAGTTACGCGTTAGTATTGATGTGTTTTTTGTTGTTGATGTGAATGTGCAGAGACAGCTGAAAAAAGGAAAGATGAGGTGCTGGATTTTATTCCTGGGATGTCAAAGTTCAGGGTCCAAGACTTGCCAATGGGAATTGTAACAGGAAATATGGAATCCTCATTTTCGAGACTGCTTCACCAAATGGGTCTGGCATTGCCGCGTGCATCTGCAGTTTGCATTAGTTCATGTGATGAACTAGACCCTGTCGTAACAAATCATCTAAAGACTAGGTTTAACAAGTTGCTCAATGTTGGACCTCTGAGTCTAATTATGCAACCTACTTCAGTACCTGCAGACCCAAGCAACTGTCTGGCTTGGCTTGATAAACAGGAGGCTGATAATTGTGTTGCATATGTCAGTTTTGGTTCAGTTGCGCGGCCTGATGCAACTGAGATTGCGGCACTCGCGCAAGCGTTGGAGGAATCCCATGTCAAGTTTCTGTGGTCCATTAAAGACCATCTTAAGGTTTGTTTTTTTGCATTGATTATATCCGAGGAAAATAAGCTAAGCATGGAAGCAATAGCTTTACTGTTCTTTTTCGACATTTGGACTTTTCTTTCATCATTACTCGTATGGCCATTGCAAACAGGTACATTTGCCTGATGGGTTTATTGAGAAAAACAGGGATAAAGGAATGGTGGTAGCGTGGGTACCGCAGGCAGCTGTTTTGGAACATAAAGCAGTGGGCGTATTCATAACACATTTCGGACATAACTCAATTATGGAAAGTGTAGCCAGTGAGGTCCCGATGATTGGACGACCATTCATCGGGGAACAGAAGTTGAATGGCCGACTAGTTGAGGCCGTGTGGGGTATTGGTCTGGTAGTTGAAGACGGCGTTTTAACAAAAGAGGGTGTCATCAGAAGCTTGAATAAAATACTCGAGAGTGCCCAAGGAGAGAAAATGAGGGAGAATATCAGAGGCCTTCGAGTTTTGGTGGACAAAGCAATCGGTCCAGACGGAAGCTGCAACACCAACTTCAAACATTTGCTAGACATAGTAACCAACACTGTATAACAACCAGCTCGCAAAGACTATGTTTCGTCCTCTCGTCTGTGCTCCTCGTTCAACTAAGGCAAAAATGGACCTGTCAGGGACAGAGAGATATCATCTTTTGTAGTCGAAAAGCAAATGTTAGGAGATTACGACATATCGTACGTAATCAGAATAATATCAATGTTATGGAATAAGTATATTACATTACTGAAATTAGGAAATATTATGATTATGTTTAGATATTTGTAATAGTATAAATATCGTACCATTTGTTTATGAACTCTTCTCCTCCAAATTCTAATAGCAAATAAAATGAATTTATTGGGTGCCACATATATTAAGAGAAGTCGCCAAGAAAATTTTACCTCTAAAGTGCTAAAATTAATTAAGGAAACTATATTAAAAGGACATGGTTGTTTTGTGCGTGATAAGAAGTTCTGTAAATTAAAACGAAACGACTAAAATACGAGTCTCATAACATAAATGAGCTCTCCTTATTGACTTTATGGGTTTAACTTTTTTACTCAAATTATAATACAAGCATGAGAAATATAAAAATTATTAAGTTGTCAATTGAAAATCTTTTTAAGTAATACAAAAAATTAAAAATTTATATATACCGTGCATAAATTGCACGGGTGTATAATAATTAGAGCTATTTTTTTGAGCATTATATATCTATTCTATAGATAAGTAGTAGTAATTAATGTTGCATTATCATAATCAAGTAATTAACCGATGACATGAAACAGAAGCTCATTAGCATGAGAATCCCAGACAAAAAATAATAATTAAAAATTTAAATATAACGTGCATGAATTGCACGGGTTTATAATAATTAGAGCTCTATATATAGAGCATTATATATATTAGATATATATATATATAGAGAGCATTATATATATTAGATATATATAAGTAGTCATTTACGACGTATGACATGAAATATTAGCTCCTTAGCATCAGAATCCCAGCGAAATCCAACCTCGTCGTCTGGTACAAGTTTTCTGCGTTGAAAAAAATTATGTCTCCAACCATTCGTAAGAACAAACTTCCCGGACGGAATTCGTTTCAGTGTGACCGTGAAATGTTTCCGTTCGTCCCAATCGAGTACATTCATCGTAAACCCGTGTTGCGACTCGGCTTGGTTTCGACTAACGTTGTCAAGCCATGCAAGTATGTGATCCCTCACCATTTGTCCGTCTAAAATAAATTCGGAATTTCCAACATCTCCGAAATTGATTGTTCTTCTGATGTCCCAGCACACCATACTTCTCTCAATTGTTACTTCTCTCAATTGTTTGTATGGCTAAACACAGAGGATGTTTATAGCGTATGGGACACAGAATTTAATAGTTCCTATTTAAGGTATTTATAGCGTAGACATTATAAACCCTACAATATATTACAAGAAATCTTGGACTTTGCTACAATTTATTTATTGATTTACGGTTTTTCCAAACGTGTACTCTAAGGCACACTTTAATAAACTTAATATGAAATAATTCACAATAATTCACAAGATTTTTCACTAATTATATTCCCATGAGAATACGTCGTAAATCTTCTCATATTCAGTTTATTAATGTTTATTTGAGAATCATCGATTTGTAACAATTAAATAAATTAAATGGTTGCCGTATCTTTGTTACAAAAATCTTGAGAAATATTATGGAACTACCTACCATTAATAGGAGGAATAAAAATATTTCATAAGAATTTACTTTCATTATTTACATTCTTACATCTTGAAATATCTTGATATATTTTTGTCAAAGCGGCAGTGAACAACTCCCCTTTAAAAAATTGATATTTTTTGGTGCTAAAATATTTTTAGATTCAATACGCAATAGTTACATTCCAATATGGTTAAAATCTTGCTATGGGCTAATCCTCCTATATACTAAGAGAATAAGGATTATGAAAAAAATTTCCTCCAAGTGCACTCACTCAAATAAGGAAACAAATGAAATTTTCCTTCATTTACTATTATTCCCTCATTAAATATAATCTTATTTTAAAAGTAAAATATTTTAATTAAA
>VHZZ01010409.1:17843-36589 GCA_009801015.1 Silene noctiflora | reverse complement strand
TGACAAAATAGAGAATTCATTAAAATAATTTGAGAAAATTTAAAAAATAAAATCATTATTATAGGTAAAACAAATTATATTCATCAAAATACATATTTCGTGATATTACTCAATTCGATATCTTGATTAGTTTTGCATATCAATTTTGTTCTCAAATTAAAATATAATGAGCTGAAATAAATTAAAGAGAYGTCTATTTAAAATCTATAAATAATATATTAAAAGTAAAAATCCTATATATACCGTGCATGCATTGCGCGGGATCTACACTAGTGTAAATGCAATTGCCTAAAACTTGTATTACTATATGAAATAGTGGTTGATCTACGTCATCCCTTCTCTACTAAAAGAATATGCAATCTCAAACATTTTCTCATCAAATAAATTCATTAAAAATATATACTTAAATAATTCAGTTATTAAATAAGGAAACTACTAATTACAATGTATTTCATCAAATTATTATTTTTACATTAAAAATAATCTTTTGATCAAATTATATTATTTTCACTGAACTTTAAATTAGAGTAATATTTAAATAAAATAAATGAAAATTGATATAAACTATAGATTGTTAAATCTTATATAGATATTATATTTATTAGATAATAACTTAATTTATATTCCGTATGAAAACAAAATTGTATGTTATTAGTCTCGTGGCAAAAACATAGGAAAAAAATAATTCTAAATTAAAATTAGCTATAATTTTTTTTTTTTATTAAAATACGATTCAACTCATTAGTCATTACTCAATGAGTCAATTCTCTTGATTAATTTTCAATTCGAGCTTTCTTTATCAAAACAAAATACAATGATAAAAAAATTGAACAATTAATAATATACTACCAATTATATACAAGTAGTTTTCTAACTATATTACACAGGATCCAGGCTGGTTATCTATTAAACTCATCATGGGTCATATATATATCCGTCTCTGCATCTTCAATACGAGGATAAGGATGCGCTTTGCATTGGCATAATGAACCGAAACTGTGTCCACATTCAAGAGTCAATTTTTCTCTATTCATTTCGGGTTGTAAAAAAATTTCTACCTTTCCATGTTATTCCATCTTAGCTCTTCGATTGAATAGCGATTAAACTAGCCCAAATGTATCAAAACCCACACACGAGTCCAATGGATAGATTGGGCGACACAACAAGGCTATCAACAAGGGACAAAGGTGAAATCTAATAGAGATATAAAATAACTGCCACTGTTACTATATAAGGAATATAATGTTGAAGAATTTAGTCTGAAATCTGCATATAGATCAAAGAACGAAGATTTCGGCCAATACCAATTACAAAGAGATTCCAATATAAACCCCATTCCTAAAAGAAAGAAGAAAAGCTTCTGCACAAAGCCTGCCAACATAAGAAAAAAAAAAAATATACCACCCTAAGAAACCCCACCAGCGACGGTAGAATACGATCCAACTTAATTCCAGAGAGGCTGCTAGCTTGCCCCAGTACTGTATGATACTAAAAAAGCTAATTACCGCTACACCCCAGCTAATTAGTCAAATAAGACGTCTTTCATTACAAATTACTGAGGGCCGCTTCCTCCATTCACCACCAACTACAAAAACCAGTAACACGCACTAGGGAACAGACGAAATCAGGGGATCCCCAAGCCTCCTATGTTGGAGGGTGAGTCCCCCGTCCCCCACCCTCACCAATTAATCTATAAGCAAAGGCACAACTTCAACTTGGAGTTGCCCACACTACAAATCCACCATTTCATCTTGGATTTCATTTGGAGCAACAAGACCTGGGATACTCAGCATTCTTTGTCGTTCCTTTTCCCTTTGAATAGCAGCCTCCTCTGCGTAAAGGTCTTTGTTATCCTGCAGATGTGACAGTAACATGTTAAATTACACACAGGACAAGAAGCCTTTCCACACAAAATCATACTCCACTCCACCCAGATACTCGGGAAAAAAAAATTAAGGAAAACCCCAAACTCATTTAGTATATTCTAGAGACTATTTTAGTATGATCCATAATTTAAAAAAAATGCATCATGAATTGCATACATGAGTACATGACTGCTACTTCACAATTGTAAATAAAAGGAGAAAAAAAGTGTATCCAATTTAGTGAGCCTTTCTGTTTTACTGTATTACACAACCAAAGAATATAGCGTCTTCAGTTCCATTAAAATAAAAATGTATTTGGGACACCAATTTTTTATATTTACTACAGTTGCTTCCATAAAGATGTAGCAAAACATAAGCTGCTGAACCATCTGCTGACATCAATAGAAAAGGACTGTCGCCAAATTTTTAGTAAAAAACAGCATCAGGGAAATAACTCAAGAGCAGACATAACCTGAGCGGAAAACTCCTTTGATTGCACCAAGAAGTCCCGTATGTGATTCTTAAATGTGGGAAGATCACTAGTTGACTCGAATAGTCCATTCACAAATTGAGTGACCTGATGAGCAAAAAAATACTTAGCAATAGCTAAGAGAGCTGATGCACAATTTAACTTATCCATAAAGGTAGAAATTATACCTCGGCAGGCGTCATGTTAGGAAATGAAGAGCTGAGTAACTTAATTGTGTACTCACGAACAAACATTTCATTACTTGAATATTGGTACGGACTTGCAGAAGCGTCCCACAAAGGCTCTGTGATCCCACCAGATTGTACCTGAAGGTATGCAATAAACAAAACCATATAAGAAAACCAAGATGACCTCAACAAATACATCCAAAACACGGAGAGTGTTCGGATAGCTTCCGAAGTTGGGTAACGGGGAGGGGAGGGGAGGGAGAATAGAACAAGGGAGTTTTTCCGATTTGTCTTCAAGGGGGAGTATTGATTACTTGCAATTCCAAAATTGTGCATCGCCCCGTCTACCTACCCCTCTTTTCACTAGGAAGGGAACGAGAATAGAACAAATTCCCTCCAACTCCGAATACTTGCAACCCTATTAGCAAACCAAACAAAGCAATTTGTATCTCCTCATCCCCCTACCCCTATTTTAATTCTCAAACCCTAGTGAAGAAAGAAAAAAACTTTTGCAGAGAGTACACGACTTCAGAAGATGGAAACATCTCCCAGATGTCTAAAGTCTTGCAAGCTACGTCTTATAGGAGCCACCAACGGTGGTATAAATATTTAAGAGCCTCCTTAACAGATATTAAGGCTATAGAACTATAGTAGTCAAGTTCTCAAACAACTTGACAAATATAGCATTGAAGCCACGTGTAACTAAGAGAGAGTGATGGATAGATCGTAAAACAATCTCGGTAGTCTGATTTAACATCAATTTCTACATCCAAGCAGCAGGGTAGAAAAACAAATGCACCCACGACTCCTACCAACCACCACACATTCAATATTATTTGCTTCAACCATTACTAAACTAACTATAAAGACAAAACACACGTGTTTCCGATATAATGGTACAAAATTCCAATTTAAATGGACTATTGAGCATTTACCAGACAAAACAGATTCTGCAAGACCAGCACATGCAACTTGAATCCCGGTTTATGGAAGGTGTCGGTCAGGACCGCAAAAAGTTCTTGCTCAATTGTTACAAAATATGTCCTATAGAACTGGTTGCAAAACTCGGAAGCCTGTGATAAATAGCACATTAGTATTAAGAACATCCAATATGTCCCGACTAGAAACAGACAACATGACATATCTACCTGAAAGTTCTTCAGCATCTCCAGCAGAAGGTTGAGCCCAGTCTCAGCAATATTACGCTCGGTATGACGAAATGCCCATATTATGGAGTCCATTACAAGTTTCAATTGCTGATTAAGATAGAAAAATTTACCATGAGCAATCACCATTAACAACAGTAATGACCCACTTAAACGAACACAAGGTGTCAAACACTTCAAATAAACAAACAAACACAAGTCCGGACCTGAGGTGACAGCCGAATCAATGCGGGGAAACAATGCGTAGCAATGGCTCTAAGTAATGAAAAGAACTTCAAGCGATGCTCTGGATAATCTTCAAAATTCTTTGTTATCATCTGCATAACATAGCAATTAACAAAGTGGTTAATGCAGAAAATAAACTCCCCTAATATCAAGGGTCAGTCAAGTCCAACCACGAGAGAAAACGAACTATCAAGAACCAGTCCTACCAATGTCAATCAAAATCTCATAACAGTGAAGCACAGCTTTGGAGTTGCAAGTGCAATTTTATCTCTGAAAACAAAACTTGGAACTCCAGAAACAAAAAGTTTCACCACTCATTCCGTCTTTCATAGCATATGCAGTATGCTACGCCTTAACCTCCCCCACTCGAGTAATTGGATAGTAGGAGGCAGAACATAAAACACTGTCTAGTCAAAATGGAGGGCAACTGACGAGCGAATTCTTACCTCCAAAGTGCACTGGAAAACAGCTTCAAAAATGTGAGGTACATCGTCTATCATTGCAGCCTTGTACCTAACAAAAAGAGACACAGACACGAGCAATGAACTCAAGCACAAAAGAAATATGGTCAAATATAAACACATGTATAAGATATCTTCTTGTAGAGAGCAACAGATATACACCAAATCAAAAAGGCAAGCTGCGACATAAGTAACTAAATGGAACAAGACCTATCCATCAACCTTTAGCTAGAATACTTTTCAAACGCAAAAACCCATATATTCCCTCTGTCTCTCCACAAGGTCCCATCTTTCCTTTTTTGTCAGATTTTTGTGGCCGCTATTAACTATGACCCCACATATTAACTCAGCTTTCATTTTTCTCCGCATATTACTACTCCCCTTAAAACTTGTCAATCCACAAGGGTGAACCTTGTGGAGAGACAGAGGGAGTAATATATATTGTTATAACACTGAGTTTTCTGTCAAATTAAATGACAACATATTATAGATCGACTTTGACATTCAAAAATAAAAGCAGTTGACTCATACAGAAGTTCATTTGCGATCTATTCGGCGGGGAAAGCTCCTAAATACGAAAGAATGAGACAGGAAAAACAAATTTAAAATCAAATTCCACACAGAAAAGTAATATCCCGGTGGATCTTACTTGTTAATTATGGTGGCAAAAAGGGACAGCACTTCCGACTCCCTAGCATCAGGAAGATTCCTTGCATAGTCACCAAGCACGGGATCCATCATGGGAGGTACAAACTGAGTCCCGATATGAGGCTGATCCTCAGCTTTGTCCAAAAATGTCTCAATGAGCTTAAGTGTCTCACGTTTCACCGATCTATTTCAAGCAATAAGAAATGATCACAATATAGAATAAAGACAGTGAAAAAGACTGCCTCACACCAAAAATAATACAAGATAATAACATAAACTGGAATTTACCGTAAAAGCTTCACAAAAGAAGTTTTTGACGCAAAAGGACCACCTCCAGCAATGCTATTTGATATAAGCTCGCTATACATTCTACAGAAACAAGCAAAAGAAAAAAGGCAAGGCAGTGAGGCCCACGTAATACATTTAAAACAGTCACTCAACATCAGATGAAAAAAAATAATGAGAAAAAAGCCATTATATCCAATTACCTGTACACATTTAGCATGTCCAGAAAGATCAATGAAATCTGTGGAAAGAAATATGTACCCAAAGAGGTGGCAGCGCTTGTGTTTGTCTGATGAGAAAATTAAAAAAAAAAAAAAAACTCTGTTAATAGCCAAGCATCAACAATATATTCAATAGATTACTTTACTAATCCAATATATAACCATACCTAGTACATAGATAATGCATGACAAGGCATCACATCCACGAGACAGCAGAGCTAAAGACTAGACAAGCCCCAGAAGAGACTAAAACAAAGGCTAACGCTAGTAAGAGTACAAGAGAAGCTGCGGCGGCTCTCCACACAGCCATGGGTTCATATCGGCATTTCCCATAAGAAGCCTTCCCCTTCACTCCATATAGTTAACTCCTAGACCTTACATCTACCCTAAATATCAGATTGAACACCGCTGAACGGAGACAAATATCGCATTTAACAAAAGCTCAAGATCGCAAAAATTCCAGATCAATCAATGCTTATGTTCTTAAAATTAAAAACACTAAAAAAAAGGACAATTCCCATTCAAGATTGTGGTCTTTTCAAACCCTAAATGCAAATTAAATGGGCAAACAAATTTTTGGCCTTGCTATAATATTTGCACTATTTCGGTTAATGAAAGGTCCTGGTACACTTTTTGAATGTAATTTTGAGAAACCGTCGATAATATAATTGGCCCCACTATTATATTTGCCTTTTTCAGTTGATGCTCATCCGACAAAAAGAATGTAGAAAAACATGAGTGTATAAAAAAGTAGCCCACACCTGTAATATATTAAGTACTGCCCTGATAACATCTTGGTCTTTCAACACATCAACACTTTGGCGTGCTTGCCCAATAATTTCATTCCATTTCTGCACATCAAGACAACATTCACTCCAACCAATCCATAGCCTAGTTTCTATTATGTAAGGAACAGGCGCATAGTAATCAGAATATTTACCAAATTTGGCAAATCCATCAACCTCCTGAGGTATTCATCCCTTTTTTGTGGATCAGACTCAGCGCTAATCATTTGGCCAACCTAGACATATGGAGAGAACTTGTCACATAATCTAATTTGTTGTTTTTAAGAGCCTAGCCTTTATCATAAAGGTAAAAGATAAAACTTACAGCCTCATAGAACATATGAATTTGATGAGGTTCAAGGTCAGTAATTGTTGTTGGGAGGCCTGTAAGAAGTTCAGAAACAAATGGCTCACTTTCACCAACCTGTAGCAACAAAAGTGACATTTACATTAGAAACCAGGTTGCTATCTTTCCCTGCTACCCCGAACATAAAAGCCAAAACCGTAACAAAGTCATCCAATTCATTACAAATATGTCACAATCCAGTATGTAATACAATATTAATAGAATGTTATAAAATTGATTTTAAATTAATCACCATAATAGAATTGACAGCTTTGGCATATTCAGGTAAATCAAAAAGGAACTCAGTGATACTAAAAAAATCAAATTACCTGAACAATGACAAATTTACGCTTGCATTTCTGGACAATTTTCAAGAATGTATCACAGGCCATATCCTGAACAAAAATCAAGCAAGATAAAGATGTCAGATCACAAATGACCAGCATTCAACAAACTAAATATACTTTCAATACTATGCTTTTCTCCACCACTTGAGAAACATTGATAAATACAAAGAAAAATAACAAATTACACAGAATCTATCACACATTCACACTAATTTGATCACTCCAAATCCGCAAATACTATAACTAGCCGATACTGAAGCTTGCATTTCTGGACAATTTAGGGCACTTTGGCTGGTTTATTCGAGACGTAAATGGATACGTAAGTCAAAGACACAGAAGTCATATACATGTCAAAAATATGAATGCCGCTGATTTATATTAGAACGTCATCATTTGCTTAAAGACAATCAACCAGTCTGACAGAGCCGATATCTTGGCAACAGTTTTCCTAATGAATTTCTATCACGTATAAATCGGCATCACAGCAAATCAAATCATACATTATTCAATATCAAAATGTTGCTTCTGACTGGGTACATGTAACTAGATATAGTAGATCATATGACCATCCCAAATAGACAAAGGCTCCGACCAAAGGATAAGTGACGGTGGTTGGATGTAACGGGTAGGCAGTGTTACCATAGCTTTCCAAATGGCTCGTGTTAAAAATTGCATCAGAGATTGTTTAACCGCATCAATCACCTATTTCATATGTAAGCAAAGATAAGATAAGAAAAGGCAAACGGAAGTAGTAAACCTGAACTCCAGGATGTGTCTCATGCATGAACTCAAATAACTTATTCACCACTGTCTTCAGAAATTTCCAATGAGCCCTCAGAAATCTAGGATACTGCCCAACAACATACCTACAAATCCAAACACAACAATAATGGTAATACAATTAAAACACTAGCTAACACACTAAAATTCCTACTTATCAAGAAGATTTTGATGGCGAACAAATACAAAAATAAGATTGAGCTACGACTTAATACAATACATGACACTTACATAATGTTACTTGCAATAACAGCTTTGTTGTCTTTCCCCTTTGTAATTTCACATAAATTAAGCAGGTCACGAATGACCATCACCAAAAACCTGTTCTCCTGCAAAATGAGGATTGATGGATAAGGCCAAGGCCCAAATGTACAAAAATTTCAGCACAGAAGAGAAATCATGTTAACCACATAATGCTTATCTACACATCTAAGGAAGCCGCAAAGCGGATTGCAAACAAGAGCATAATCAAGATACATGTTACAAAGAGACAACAGGGCCACAATACCTGGTCTTCCATCATGGATCCAGAAATCGATCCTATTGCCCAGCAAAGGGTATTTAAATTGTTCCATGACCAATCCTCACCATTAAGCTGCTTGGTTAACTTTCTAAGCATCTGTAATTAAAAAAATGGAGATAAAAAAAGAAGAATAGAAGATAAACAATGATAGCTGAGCAAAGACAGGTGAGATAAATGTTTCAGTAAAAAAATGTATCCATTAGGAGCTAACTCAAAGCTCAAATCAAATAGGGATGCCATGATGAGGACCCAAATATTTGCAAAAGATTGTGAGGAACAGTTACTTTTACTGTTCATTTACATGTTGTACCCAATCCACTACCCGTCACTCAAGGTTATGGTTATGAAATCTATGCCCGACACTCACGAATCCTATGTTTTTCCTAAAAAAGCCAGAAAAGAAGGAATTGCATGATAACAGCAGATGAACACACCATAAGATGTATTTAGTACGATACTATAATATTTAATGATTATAAGCCTTGTTTCTCAAACATCTCTCTACTTCCACTTCACACAAAAATCCGAAGGATACAGATTTGTCCACACTCGTATCATTTAAGGATCTGGAAAATTGGGTAATATCAAGTCGGGCACTTGGATGTGTACCCGAGTTTGCATACCATATACACACACCACTCTATATCACAAGTTCATGTTTTCCAATGCAAAGAGGTTAGAAGCTTAAAAAGTTAGATTTACAAAATTGTTATAAGAAATGGTTAAAAAATTACATTTCGAAGGTTGTAGTAAGACATGGTAAAATACCTGTTGCTCTGTATCATCATGATCAAGATGAGTCAGATAAATCAATGTTTCCCTCATGATCTGCAGAGATATGACCCCAATGAGCAAGCATTTTTGTTTAGAAAATATATGACAACATTACAAAACTTTTCGCCGACATTAAAAGCAAGGAAACAAAATTACAAAATAAACATGATCAACAGCAAGTGGATTCCAGTGTGTCAAGAGAATGGCATTTTCTGAACCATTGGAAGACCATAATTAACCATGTGCCATCATATCACTGCGGCATAACCCAAGCTATAATTTCTGAAATTTATATTACACAAGCACAGTCCTTAGACATTCACAAACAATCTACCACCTCGAATTCAAGACGAGAACAAAAAATAACTAGCTTGACACCCAACCTCAAGTCAATATCTCTCTCACCAAGGTCCACAAACGTTTAAAGGTACATACAAGCAATGAACAATTCACTTCAGTACCCCCGTAAAAAGAGTAACCGCCACTTTAGAAACATGACACTGCTGCTATCAAATCCCGTATTGAGACATGGTCCCAAAATCAGAACTCATGGCCTGATCTAAGCCGTTGCAATATAAATGCGGCTCATACTACTTCAAAAGTTGTGGCAGTAAACTTCAAAACGTTGATCAATCAAAGGTAATACGATGTAGTTCGACAGTGAATACCATGATGACCCCTACTTCTAGGCTTTTTATCCAAAATCTATTACAAAAGGTCACTCTTGTTAAATAATCACTCTTAGAGAAAATAGCACACCTGCACTTGACTACTACTAGAATTGTTTGCAAGCTATCACGGGCATTATCTGACCATATATGAGACCTTGTTTACAAGAAAAAAAAAATGAATACACAGTTATGTAACTTACCTTATACTGAACAAGAACGTCATTATCTTTCATGGTTTCACGGACTATATTCCCGTTTTCATCTTCAACAATCAGAACTTCCTCAGGCTTCGCCATTCGGCAAATCATCAACAAGCGCAACTTTGACATAGTACCAGCATAAAGTTGCCTCCGTTGTAGAAGTTGAGTTCCCATACCATTAACCATGCCGGATAGGAAAGGCGTCTAATAAACCATAAATTAACAAGCAGTTTCATAGTCAGTAATACGAGCCAGAGACAACACCATCTGCTATATTATTTGGTTTTTGTTTGTATACAATACAAGCACTGATGACTTAAAAGCATAACAAGCTATCCCAGAAGGGTATAGAAAATACTAACGAAACTGAGTAGTAACCGACAATTACCAAATTCCCTCATATTTAGAAAAACAATACAAGAACATGAACATGATAGACAAAGAATGAAGAGGCAAAACAAAAAAAATGTGTCCCACATAGCTAGCAAGTTCATAGAAGACACCAAAAATCACTACTTTACCTGCAGGCCCATCATGTTTGCAATTGCTGCAGGATTATCCACATTATGCTGCGCCTCAAACAGTTCTAATACTAATGAGTTCCAGTAATCCAAGCAAACCTAATAATCGAAACATTTTAGGGATCAAGGATGTGTAATTAAAATATTTGTGCTCCAGCAAGTGCAAAGCAAAACGTAATGATGAGCTCACCTTAAACACCTCTGTGTCATCTACATATGATATGTTGATCAGGTATTCAAGACCCATCAAGAGGGCGGCTACATTTTCTTGGGTAACTTCCAGAACTCTGATATGTGACTGCAAGCAAACACATGAGAACTATTAAGAAGATGCACACATATAGTTTGCAGAAAAGCTCCAGAAACAAAAACTATACATGTTACATATTTACATGAAATCATTATGAAAATACTACCACCCCACAACAGAAACATAACCTTAAAAAAACGACTTCATGCAAAATAAACTGCCTCTTTAAAAACCATTGCAACAATTTTTAATGTACCTTTCAAATTACATCTAAAAAACAACGCAAAAAATTATTCTCTAACATAATCTAACTTAGCAATTTGTAGAAACTTCTGGTGGCGGATAATAAGTGGACATTAGGGAGAATATTAAAAGGGGTAGGTATAGTCATACAGAAAGGAAAAATAAATGAAAAAAACACACACACTCACACACAACAGCGAGCTATTCAATGTATGTTCAAGTTCCAATGAATATCACAAATTCACAATACCCTTTTAACATATGTAGAATCATATCAAAGAAAAAAAGAAATAAATACAATAAAATGACAAAAAGTAGATCATGCGTAGACAGCACTTGCCTTGAAGAAAGAAGTGAAGAAGAGTGCCAGATTCTGAATAAAAGCCTGAGTGGACAGAAAAGACGAAATGTTAGATATACAGATGCTAAAATATTCACCTCAACATTTCGGTCAAATCCGAGTGTACCTGCTCATCAGTACTTCCATTGGCATAAGCATCAGGAATATTAGTAGTTGGAGGGAGCATGGCCTACATGAGATCACAAAGAAATAACCATTCAGAAAGAGACAGATATAAGGCTGTCTCCAATGAAGTAATCTAAATTTTTTCAAAGAGAAAAAAAATGCAGATCGCAGGAGATAATACACAACAGCTCCAAGAATACAAGTATTTCGGCTCACCTGCAACTGAACCAAGAACACATTGTACATCTTCACATATTGCACATTGTAAAAATCACCAAAGTTAAGGGCGGCAACCTGCAAACACATCAATTTCAAAGAATATCACACCTATCCTAATATTTGAATTTTGGTAGAACAAGTAAGCTGTAATATAACAATGTCAAAAAAAGATTTGTATCGTCATACTTCGCTCAAACACTGAAGAGTCAGATTCCGATAAGCTGGCATAGGGAAGAACTTTAGGAGAGTTTCCAGCTATGATAATGAAACAGAAAAGACATCAGATTCAGAGCAACAACTACGATGATAAAAAAAGATGGTATCTCAAGGGCTCTAGAAAATAGCAATATGATGAAAAAGACCAACCAAGGGAGATTCAAAAATGTATCCCAGTGGAATCCATGACAGGAATGCATGAAGTGTAGACAAGGTTGCTCGAATTAACTCGGTCCTCTGAGAAGCAGACAGGACATACAGGCACAGCTCGTGGATAAGTTGAAACTCGCTGCAAAGACACAAAACAAGTTATTGAAGGCAAGATAAAAGAAAACTCACGTTCGATTGAATCTCTCTTTTCAAAATGAAAACAGCAATTTACTAGTAAAAAATGGATAGAGATCCTAGAATTAATTTTACATAGGAGAAATTAATTGAATCACTCTTTCCAGCAGCACCAATTACCCTCCCATAATATGGCATGCAGTTCACAAAAACAATATGATAACAGAATTCCATTCATCCCAGTTTTATTGGTGGTCAAATTATGAGATTTTCAATAATAATAATCTCTCGAATGTACATTATTTACAAATTTTTATATTTAATAATATACAAATAGTTGTTTTGACGATTAGACATAACAAACCTTACAATGTAAATCTAAAATAGGTTTTGAGAAATTAATAATTGAGCTCTAAAATATTTACAATTTTTTAGAAAAAATAACACCGGTTCACTACCCAAAACAAATGGGGTCTAAGAAGACAATATATATTTTTTAGAAAAAATAACACCGGTTCACTACCCAAAACAAATGGGGTCTAAGAAGACTATATATTTGGATGGAGATGATATCAGCAGACAATCTCTATAACCACGGGTTCAAATAGTGATGTTAACCAATTTATAACAGAGGACAAAGGGTACATATACTTTGAACCTTGACAAAGGAAAGTTATATTCAGAAAATAAGATAACAGGACCCAGATTACCTATTCAAGGACTGCTTGAGTTCTTTAATTTTCTGCTGGGTCATTTCACCTCTTGAAAAATCAAAAACTTCCTCGCTCAACAGCTGAGAAAAGTAGTGGTAGATATAAGACTCGTATGACAAAAGACTGAATCGACATAGAAAGAAAAATTTTCAGATAATTACTTTTAATATGACCATGCAGTTTTCACAAATTGTTTCGCTAGTCTTGGCAGCATTCACAAGATCAGGGATGAAACTTTGCCACCTGGCTGGCCAATCATGCTTCAGAATCTGCAAGTTTAAGGGATTAGTTACCAAACAAACCACACGAGAAAGACACTCCTTGTTACCCATGAACTTTACTAGGGGTGTGAAAGAGGGATATTTCTTATACCTGAACCAATATGACATTAAGCTTGTTGACATAAAGCCTTTCACGCCTAAAGGAAGCTTCATCTCTTGAAAGCTTTAAAAGAAAGAAAAACAATAAAAATTAGAACGATCAAGTTGTCAATATATAAAGTATATAACAAGCATGAGAACAAACGGAGTATACTAATCCATATCAAATAACCAAATAAAAAAATCCATGCCTGAACAATAACTTCAGAAATGTAATTTTTCATTCCATCGCGTTGTTCAGCAGGCAGTGCATTCCATCGGTACTTGATTACACCTTCCAAGACCTGCCAACAAAGTGGAGAACTAAGCCGCAAAAAAACGCAAGGATAGCCCAGGGACAATATTCAGAATTACATGGTTAACCAGTAGGCTGCCATGGTTTCTTCATGTAATAACTTCAACCATAATCACTAAAAGTCGAAGTGTCTTCTCAAAATTTTCATCCGCTTCTTCTAAATGCCTCAACCAAACTGCAACTGTCCCTTGCTCACTTTATCAATTTCAGGTGTTATATCTTATGGAGTACATTATCATACGTGATTGCAAACTGTCTCTTAAGAATGTTGAACGAATCACAATTGCAAAGGATCTATATAATACAACTTACGAACAGAATTATCATTTAATTATCCTACAAAGATGCATTTGTTCCACATATAACCATTTATTCTGGAAAAGGGACTATAATAGGTCGAAAGATAACAAGCGCAACACCCTCGGGCCTTAGCCATTCTGATTAGAACTAGAAATAGTCAGTTCTAATAGCATACAATGATACATGCACGCCTAAGAGGTATACCGTAATTATACGGCCGAACCCCAACGTCCCAAACTCTCTCCCTCCCGTTTACTTTAGTGATCACCAAAGCTTTCCGGTTCCAGAACTAGTAGCACCTTGTGTATAAACCGCTAATGCCCAATTTTTGGTTTAGAACAGTAGCAAGTTTTACAACTAAAGTTATCCCAGCCACTTGAAACTAAATACTGGACATCTCCCAGACTACACTTGCATAGCTTCAAAAAGGACAACATAATGCATCAACAATTATATTTTATGCTGTCCTTAAACCACATAGAGAAGTTCTTTAGTAATGTTTGGTAAGACTATGGCTACGAACACCATAGCCAATTCCAAAGAGCAATACAGTCACAGTAAGCAGGAAGTAACACATAACCATATACAAATCCTGTTGAAAAGTGTGAATAACAATAACAGAGGGTAGACAGAATCATCAAACACCAGAGGCATATAACTTCAATTATATGACAAGTAGATATATAAGTCAACCACTGCACAAAAAAAAAAAAAAAATAACATGACAAGAGACTAGCAGAACGACAGGCATCTGCCTGGTTTTTCCACTAGAAATTAAGTAATCTTCGTAGAGCTTTACGAAGGGACTGACCTGCAGGGCAAAGAATTTTGTATTCAAGTTTTGACTGCTCTGAAGAATGTGTACTACTTGGAGCCACATATCAGGGTTGTTCTGCAATTCCCGAAGAATCTGATCTGCTGCAGCCCTCTATCAACACCAGCAGATGAAATTAATCAATAAGGGAAGCACACATGTCGCAGCTTAAACAGCCATACATACAGAGAATTACAGATATAGATTCGACATCAAAATATCTGCCATTCGCGTCATCAATCCCTGACCCAATGACAAAAGCTACTTCAATCAACACCCACATGTGAGATTGTGGTGAAGCATACGAAGCATCACAATGGAAGTAATATTGATTACAAATTCATGACCTATCGCCATTCGTTCCCACCCAAATCAACAGCGCCAAATCACATAACTCCGTTGATAGATAGTCAAACATAACACCATATAATCTCCACACCCAAATCCTACAACCAACATTGTGGCAAAATATACACAATATACACCACACTTCACAACAGCTTACCGGAATCAAATGTAATGAAATATCCTCTATGTACCTTGATCAATCCGATACAAACAGCCCTAAATGACTTGCACTGTGAATTGTACATTATATTAAACCCGAAATACGCAGTATATGCACTTGACATCACAACCGCTCAACGCAATCAAATCAAATCTAATATCCTCTACACACGTTAATCAGTCCAACACGTAAATAAACTAAATTAAACAAGTTACTCCCTAAATTACCAATGCATTCACCAAACACTCCGAATTAACAAACAACCTGATGAACAATTACAACAGTATCAGTCAAAAATCCTAAAAAACAATAAAATCAACCACATTCAAAACAGTAAAAACTAACACTATTACACTGTAACAATTAACAAAAACACATTAACTAAAAAAAAGGAAATTTGAAAACCTCATCTTTAGATCCAGTGCCATAGAAAGCGGCGACAGTAGCGTCGAGAAGAGGAACATCAATAGGCTGACTCAAATCACGAAGCTTCTCAGCCGCCATTAATCCGTTTCGTTCGAAAAAATTGAAATTAAAAAAACCTTCGATAAACCCTAGAAATTAGTACTACTAGTAATAATAATAGTAATAGTAGTAGTAATTAGAACAGTATAGTAGAGGGAAGAGAGTGGGGAAGAGGGGGGAAAAGATGAAAAAGTGAAGAACCCTAATTTTGATTTTGATTTGATTTAAATTGGGGGAAAGAATTAAGCGGAAGAGAAGGGAAGAGAAGAGAGCGGGACATATAAGACAGTAAAATATAAAGAGACAGCTTCAAAATGAAGCAGAAGGGTTTTTATTTGATTTTATTTTCCGATGAGATGATTGCGTTTTTGTTTTGTTTTTTTGGGCTTTGTTAATTTAACTGAGTGACGGAGGGTGGTAATTTTTGGAGTTAGCGTTGATATCAAGTTGGGAAAACTCCGCGTTGTTGTTCAAGTTTTAGTTACGTATTCGGTTTGGTCGTTTGCAATTGGATCAGAACTAGGTTTGGAATTTCGGATCATTTTGAACCGATCAAGTGTTTTGTTACGGGTCGGTTTGACTGATGTCTGGTTTCGGGTCGATTTTTGACTTCAAATTCTCACGTTATTTCGGGTATTGGTTACTTCGGACCGGTCATTCTCGACTCTGGATCATTTTCGAGGTGGTGGTCAACCCACTTTAAGTCTTTGACTGTTAATATTTTACAAAATTAATTACTTCGTATTTGTTAGGACTTACGACAACTAGTAATATTTTACAAAATTAATTATTTGTTACGAAACAGTGAAACCAAAGAATTTTGATGTATAAAATATAAAAATAACGTGAGCTTATTTCAGATTAAGTTAATTACGGGCTAGGTAGTTCATGATCGGGTCACGTTGGGTTGGGTCAACACTAGGTCAATCAGTGTTCGGGCCGATGGTGGATTTGGTGGATCAATTCAGATTTCCAGTCATATTAGAGTCAGTCATAGTTGGGTCTCGGGTCTGCCGTCATGTCGTTCGGAACTCGAGTCAACGGGTCATGTCATTCGGATCGAGTCAGATTTGTCATGTTTAATGTACTCTGTGAAACTGACATGTTTAATGTACTCTGTTTAACTCGAGTTCCAAACGACATGACGGCAGACCCGAGACCCAACTATGACTTGGTCTAATATGACTGGAAATCCGAATTGATCCACCAAATCCACACTCGACCCGAACACTGATTGACCTATTGTTGACCCAACCCAACGTGACCCGATCATTAAGAGCCGGTCTAAACGTAGTAATGAGTGATTATCGGACATAGTGATTTTCTTTAGAGAACCCGATATTTTATAATACAAATTTTCTCGCAAAACAATTGACAAGTGATAAGTAAAAAACAGAAAAAGTATAAAGTTAATAAAATAAAACTTTTATATAATTACATAAGGGTATTGCAAGTATACTTATATTATATTTTTCTATGTCATTATCTTAGACTCTGTTTGACAATACTAGCTGAAAATTAGTATGAAAATTAGGAGCTGATAAGGTAGCTGTTTTTTATCAAAAGTGTTTGGAAACTAACTGAAAAGATAGTTGTTATTTGACCAAATGACGTAAAAAGACATGATTATTATTGTTATCGTATATATTTTTGCTATTATTCTTGTCTTATTGTGGTTGGCGTTGTTAGTAATAAAGTCATAATGTAGTATTTTAAATTTTCAATATATCACGATTAGGTAAAAGAAAAAAAATTCAAATAATATATCATCGAAAAATGTGACGGAGCAATGTGATGCTCTATTGATAAATTTCAATTTTCTTCGGTGAAGTGTATTGAAGAATTTTGTTTAACGCTATTTTTTGTGTTATTTGGGAGAAGTATTGAACGAGGTTTTAATTGACATCATTAAAAAAAGGGTAAAATAGGTAGACAAGAAAGAATCAGGTGTCTGATTTCAGGTACTTTTTTTGGTCAAAAAAAGTAATTGCCAAACACTTTTAAAAAATAATAAGGTACCTGATTTTTTTGGTAAAACAAGTGCATGGCGTAAATCAGATATCTGAAAAATAGTGTCAAACGAAACCTTATTGTGAGACGGTGTCATAAAATAAGTGCAGAGGAATATAGAGTGAGGTGGGATTTGAGGAATATTCTAGAGGGGAGTTGGTATAGAGGAGAGCAAAGGGCAGGCCCAGGATTTGGCTGAGTTTGTTGTATGTTGGAATCCCACTCCGCAATATTTGGTAGAGATAAAAGTGTGTACCATGTTTTCTTTTTTATTTCTTTTTCTTTTTCTTTGAATCTTCTTTGCACTTTAAGACTAACATTGTAAAAGTGCTACTTTAGATATGATATTCATGTCTACACTTTATCGAGTCTATTACCCATTTGACTATCGGACCTTGATGCAAAACGGATTTGATTTTTGTAAAGTCATTTTACTATTATATATAAAAATATTATAATTACAAACAAACAATAAATTAAAAATGATTTTTCTAACATGTGTCCTTATGTCACATGGTAATAAGCTAAGTAATTACAAACAAACAATAAATTAAAAATGATTTTTCTAACATGTGTCCTTATGTCACATGGTAATAAGCTAAGTAGGGACATATTTGAATGGAAAAATTACAAATAACCACCTTGTATTTACGTATTTTTACAAATAAACACCACGTATTTCTGTTTTTACAAATAACCCCCAAACTTTTATGTATACTCCCCAATCATCACCATATATTTTACCCGAAACTCGTTTTTCACATTTTCCGACTCTTTAATTGACGATTTATCTGAAATACCCATATTGCCCTCGTCGACTTAAACAATACTTCAACATATCCCTATCCCTATCCATTTTTTTCCCAAATCATCCCCAAAACCCTAGATCCCCAAATTTTTTAAGCTAATCTCAATCTCCATCATCATGATAAAACTTCTTTAGCTTTATCAATGGTGTGTCTATACAACACGATTTACTTGAATTTGAGATAAATTCATTATCTTGTTCTTCTTCTAAAATCGCCTTAACCAAGAATCTAAGCTCTTTCCTCAATTCAGAAACTTTAATTGCATCTACCTCGGAAATTACCCCATGTTTTTACCATG